>CM019068.1:31993887-32218016 GCA_009667805.1 Leptobrachium leishanense
CCTCCTCTCTCCTTTCCCCTATTTCCCCTCTCTCTCCTTCCCCTCTCTCTCCTCCCTCTCTCTTTCCTCCCTCTCTATCTTCCCCTCACTATCTCTCTTTCCCCTCTCTCTCTCTCCTTTCCCCCTCTCTCTCCTTTCCCCTCTCTCCTCCCTCTCTCTTTCCCCCTCTCTATCTTCCCCCTCTCTCTCTCTCTTTCCCCTCTCTCTCTCTCTTTCCTCTCTCTGTCCTTTCCCCTCTCCTCCTTTCCCCTATTTCCCCTCTCTCTCTTTTCCCCTCTCTCTCCTTTCCCCCTCTCTCTCCTTTCCCCCTCTCTCTCCTTTCCCCCTCTCTCTCTCCTTTCCCCCTCTCTCTCCTTTCCCCTCTCTCTCTCCTTTCCCCCTCTCTCCTTTCCCCCTCTCTCTCCTTTCCCCTCTCTCTCCTTCCCCCTCTCTCTCTCCTTTCCCCCTCTCTCTCCTTTCCCCCTCTCTCTCCTTTCTCCCTCTCTCTCCTTTCCCCCTCTCTCTCCTTTCCCCCTCTCTCCTTTCCCCCTCTCTCTCCTTTCCCTCTCTCTCCTTTCCCCCTCTCTCTCCTTTCCCCTCTCTCTCCTTTCCCCCTCCTCTCTCTATTTTCCCCTCTCTTTCCTTTCCCCCTCTCTCTCTCCTTTCCCCCTCTCTCTCCTTTCCCCTCTCTCTCTCCTTTCCCCTCTCTCTCTCCTTTCCCTCCCTCTCTCGTTTCCAATAAAGGTTTTCTCTTTCATCTCTTTTATCTAGGTTTAACCTTTACTTTACATTTCTGAGGATCTCTCAGTCTAATAATGTTTATCTTGTTGACCTGTGAAATATTCAAAAACATGGTATCTGTTCATCCAGTGTCTTTACTTTGTACATATTTTGTGTCATCTTTCTGTTACTGTGTCTCCTACTCGGTTACAGACACTGACCTCATACAGTGACCTCATCCAGTATCTTCTGTTTAAGGTGTGTGTATTGTATGGAAGTACCAATGTATCCCTCTGTCTGTCTTCATATTCTTCATCCCTCCATTAACCCGTGCTGGAAATAAATTAATTACTGTAGAAGTATAGATAAACGAGAATAGGGAGGTGTATGTGTGTATGTGTGTTGGGGGGACATTGTTAGCCCCCCCTGGCTTTTGACCAGCAAATGTCCCATACAGTTAGAGTGTATGTTTGTGGACAACATACTACATTTACCACCAGCTGCATGGAAAACCCGTGTATCACAGTGTATGGAGCTGCTGCTGGCTGTCCCTGACCACCCCAATGGATGTCAGCTGGTAATCATGGCCACTAATTGGGGCAGTTAATCCTACTTTCTGATCCTACTGGGGAACCTGAAACCTGCCTTTATCTGCCCAGATGTTTATAAAAGCACAGCTCTGTATTGCTGGTGAATGGCTGTGTGCTCATTAACCCTCTCATCCCCAATAGGGATGGGCTGCCTGTTCGAATCGGTTCAAAGTTCGATTCGAACATCGTCAGTTCGAAAGTTCGCGAACTTCGAACTTTTCGGGACGTTCGCGGAAAGTTCGAGGAAAAAAACGTTTTCAAAAAAATGCTTAATAGATCCTAAAAAAACTATAAATAAAGAGACTCTTTACTGCAGAATATTATAATAAACGGTTTATTAGATATTGAATTAAAATGGGAATATTTTTAACATTGAAGCCTATAGGAATCATAACATTTCCCACTCCTTGTTGGTCAAATATTTCCCACTCCTTGTTGGTGAAACATTTCCCACTCATTGTTGGTGAAACATTTCCCACTCCTTGTTGGTCAAACATTTCCCACTCCTTGTTGGTCAAACATTTCCCACTCATTGTTGCTGAAACATTTCCAACTTCTTGTTGGTCAAACATTTCCCACTCCTTGTTGGTCAAACATTTCCCATGGCTTCAAATCGCTTTTAAACATGAGCAAAAGCGGTAAAAATGAGCTCAGAGCACAGCAGTGAATTGGCACAGCAAAATTTTTTTTTTTAAAATTGTTTCCTGTCCCCCAGGCCCCCTGTCCCCAGGGACCCCATACACCTTTTATGGCCATTATCTTGCATATATGCCCTCTGGAGGGGACCTTCATTTTCAGACGTTCAAGCCCCATTGACTTGCATGATGTTCGCATTGTGTTCGAGTTCGCCGTCAAACTGTTTCGGGTATTCGAGTTCGAATGCGAACCGAACACGGGGGTGTTCGGCCCATCACTAATCCCCAGAGGGTTTTGGGAGCCAGCACAGATATGAATGGTGGCAATCAATGTTTGCAGGGGGTTATGCCAGGTTGTCTGTATTTCTGAGGGATTCAGTCAGACTTGTTCTGCAGCTCATAAAAGGCCTGATCTTCTGGAAACACCTGCTCTGCACAGTTTGGGGTGGAAGAACTAAATTCTATAAATAAATAAATCTAAATGATCCTTGTGGAAAATGACCTGTGTTTATGACTCCGCACTCCACCTTTTTATGACCAGGCAAGTTATTCACCTCTTTCATGAGATACCTGGGAATTATCCAGTGTGTTTGTGATGGCATGGAGTGAGAATTTAATAATATGATGTTTTTTTAATTTATTGTATTTTTTTGTAAGAATTTGGGAGCTGAGCACTGATATTTGGAGAAAGATAGGCTTAAAATATAGGATAAAGCGGCAGAGTTGAGCAAAACTCCAAATTCTGCAATATTTGGGTAAATCTCTAATATCTGTTTGGCCTTTATTATTTTAAAAATGTTTTCTAAATTCAGTGCAAGCTGGGTTTTAGGAATAGAACCGATGCATTCCTGTGGACCTGTAAGATTCCAATCACAACCAACTGTCTCATATAGACTGTAAAGTATTTGAGAGGGGATAAGCTACATCACACCGATATACTGTATCTATCAGGGTTATTCAAAGAGATCCGAATGGCTGCCGCAAGGTAACCGAACGCTGAAATTCAGCATACAGCTACCTTTCCTGGCCATTCGGCTATTCAGAGAGCAGGCAATTCGCCAAATCCTGGCGAATTGCCTGCACATACGGTGCCTGTTCGGTGCCTGTTTGAGGGCAGTGAAATCCCCATAGAGAAGCACTGCTTCGGCTATTCAGAGAACACAAACCAGCAGCGAAAGGTTCCCCTAATGCCCTGTCATTCGGTGGTTTAATTCGGCAGGTTTATTCAGGCGAATCCCATAGGCTTCAATGTTAAAAATATTCCCGTTTTAATTCAGTATCTAATAAACCGTTCATTATAATATTCTGCAGTAAAGAGTCTCTTTATTTATAGATTTTTTTGGATATTTTAAGCATTTTTTCCTTTTTTTTTTTTTTTTTTTTTTAAATTTCCGATTTAATTTTTTTAATTTTTTTTACGTTTACTTGTTTTTTCTGTAACAGCCCATTTTATTATCATTCATTGGATCATATGTAAATTTCAGACATTTTCGCTCAGTAGTTTCTTTGCAAACAGCGTTTCACTTTTCAAACATTCAAGCAAACGTTTTTTTTAATTTATTCACTTCATTCGTCTGCGGTGTCGGGTTTTTCCGGCGGCTGCGCTGTGTGTGATCGGCTCCTGCTCGGGTTTTTCTGGCGTTTTCGGCGGGTTAATCCAAATGTTTTCGCGGGTTTCGGTGTGTGTCGCCCTCGTTTTGCGGTGAGTTTTCGGCAGCTTTTCCCTGCATTTCGGCGGCCCTGTGGTGCTAGCTGAATACACCGCAGGGTCGCCAAAATGGGTTTGCTAAATCGAACCGAATTAAAGAGAACGAAAAGTCACCGAATGAATAAACCTGTCGAATGAAACCACTGAATGACAGGGCATTTCGGGAACATTTCACTGCTGGTTTGTGTTCTCTGAATAGCCGAAGCAGTGCTTCTCTATGGGGATTTCACTGCCCTCGAACAGGCACCGAACAGGCACCGCATGTGCAGGCAATTCGCCGAGATTTGGCGAACTGCCTGCTCTCTGAATAGCCAAATGGCCAGGAAAGGTAACCGAACGCTGAATTTCAGCGTTCGGTTACCTTTCGGCCACAATTTGGAGCTCTTTGAATAACCCTGTTTGAGTGCGAAAGAGGACCAGAGGATCCTGGGAGTGATAGCACCGCAACATACGGGGGGGGGACAGTTTAGTATATCCCTGCTATAGACTATATATAAGACAATGACGGTGAACCTTGGCATCCCAGATGTTTCTGAAATTCATGTTCCATGATGCTCAGCCAGCCTTATCTGTGACAAAGCATCAAGGGACATGTAGTTCAGAAACGTCTGGAGTGCCAAGATTCACCCTCGCTGTTATAGGCCCTATTTCTCTCATTAGTATTCGTCTTATTCCAGCTGAGCCGCAATTCCACCGTTGATTCTCAGCTGTTACAGCTGCCCTGAGCATCCTCTGCGCTTTGCATGGGAAGTGCTAATAGGGGGCAACCAGAACAATTCCAAGGTCAGACATACATCATTCTTGCTTGCAGCCGGTAGTAGAAACAAAAGAATTGCCGTCTGCTGAAACCTAGTGTTAAGGGAGCTCGCCGACGAAAATTCCCATAACACAAGGAAAAAATACTTGAAAAAGAATTGGCAGTGCTTACCTCCTGTCCCCGTTGAAGAGGTAATGCGATCTGCTGCCTCCTCCCACCGACGACTGAAGGACACGTAGAACAAATAGTCCTACCTTGTCCATCCACTGACTCCGTGAGATTGTGCCTGGGGAATTTTGTGAAGCTCTCCATGGACTCCAGGAGAGGAAATCAGTCAGTGGCTACGATTCCCAGATCGGCCATGTTTTCCTGGACTACGTCATGGAGCGGGAGAGCACAGGGAAGATGCCACCTTGTGTTATGTTTAATTCATATGCTGCAGGGGGGAGGTCCTATCTAATTAGGGTAGGTGGGATACCACTTCCCTGCAGCACATGATTTCTACATACTGAAGGTTGTATTTTCATGCACTGCCCATCAGCATGAATTATGTGCCCTGGTGCCCATCAGGAAAAAATGTCCGATCTGGTAAAATTGTAAGAGCGCAGGGGTGCTCAGCTGCGACCCTCCAGGTTTCTTATACATCTCCTATGATACTCGGCCACTTGTCACGTCGACAGAGCCTTGTGGGAAACTTCTTTCTTCAACATCTGTAGGACACCTGCATTTGGGCTTCATAAGATTATGAGCCAAGCCACTAACATAACGACTTACTCGTAAAAGGGTGGTGATATGGCGCTGCTATTGCTTCATGGTATTGACCATCGTTTAGCATTTCTGACTCCATATACCGTCTCAGCCAGAGTAGGAGCCACCGATGGCTCTGTAAATTTACCAGAGCTCTGATAAGGTTTATACCAGGCTAGGATTCCAGCCGCTCATCCTTCAGTGCTTCAGGTGTCACTATCCATATTGTTCCACCTGTATGTACGTTCCAGTCCTGTATGTGTGTTCCAGTCCTGTATGTACGTTCCAGTCCTGTATGTGCGTTCCAGTCCTGTATGTGCATTCCAGTCCTGTATGTGCATTCCAGTCCTGTATGTGAGTTCCAGTCCTGTATGTGCGTTCCAGTCCTGTATGTGCGTTCCAGTCCTGTATGTGAGTTCCAGTCCTGTATGTGCGTTCCAGTCCTGTATGTGCGTTCCAGTCCTTTATGTGCATTCCAGTCCTGTATGTGCGTTCCAGTGCTGTATGTGAGTTCCAGTCCTGTATGTGCGTTCCAGTGCTGTATGTGAGTTCCAGTCCTGTATGTGAGTTCCCTGTCCTGTATGTGAGTTCCCTGTCCTGTATGTGCGTTCCAGTCCTGTATGTGAGTTCCAGTCCTGTATGTGCGTTCCAGTCCTTTATGTGCGTCCCAGTCCTGTATGTGCGTTCCAGTGCTGTATGCGAGTTCCAGTCCTGTATGTGCGTTCCAGTCCTGTATGTGCCTCCCAGTCCTGTATGTGCATTCCAGTCCTGTATGTGAGTTCCAGTCCTGTATGTGAGTTCCCTGTCCTGTATGTGCGTTCCAGTCCTGTATGTGAGTTCCAGTCCTGTATGTGCATTCCAGTCCTGTATGTGCGTTCCAGTCCTGTATGTGCGTTCCAGTCCTTTATGTGCGTTCCAGTCCTGTATGTGAGTTCCAGTCCTGTATGTGAGTTCCCTGTCCTGTATGTGAGTTCCTTGTCCTGTATGTGAGTTCCCTGTCCTGTATGTGCGTTCCAGTCCTGTATGTGCGTTCCAGTCCTGTATGCGCATTCCAGTCCTGTATGCGCGTTCCAGTCCTGTATGCGCGTTCCAGTCCTGTATGTGCATTCCACTCCTGTATGTGCGTTCCAGTCCTGTTTCATTCACTCTAGTTTCCCACATCCTTATATTCGGTTTTATTTTCTATGATCCCAGTCAGACCCTATAACCCCAAAACAAGTTCCTGCTTTTCCAACAGACCACACAGGAATCTTTCATTCCTTGAATTTAAGGTTTTATCCTATCGTCTTATCATTTCCATTACCGGATGTATAAATTAATGTAAAAGGGACGCTCTACTCATCTTGACCACTTTATTTATAGTGGTTAGGGTGTGAGGGGTGCCTCCCCTTCTCCCCCCCACCCCCTGCTGATCCAATCTGGAAACATTGCACCCCACCCAGTGTCACCATCAGCCGGGATTTTTAATTTCCCGGCTGCCGGTCACTAGACCAGCCGCTAGTGACATCAGTAGAGAGAGCATGACAACGTCACCCTCTCTGAGACCGCAGAGGGATAGGATCTCACATGCACGCATCCCCGATCCATCGTTCTGCGCAGGAACCACAGAATTTATGTACGTAAAGTGCAGACGTCCCATAGCTCTGCGCAATTTGCAGTTGCATAGGAGCACACAGAAAAGCTTCAGGGACGACTGGGTCACCTAAAATTAAAAAAAAGTTATAAGTAATTGCGTATCCCTTTAATTACTTGCAATTTTAGATTATTTTATTAATAATTGACGTATTTGTTATTTATTGTGTGTTTTTCTTTATATTGTATTTTATTCATCATTATATTATTATTACGGCAATAGGTGCTGATCCGGTAGAACGCCAAACATGAAATTGACCCCATATAAGCGGCCAATAATCTTCACATCGTTTTGTTTACAATTTGTAGTTGTATCGATTCACCATATAGCGTGTCCTCAGTTCCAGGCTCTGCAGCGCCACGAAGAAAGGGTTAAATACCCAATCACGGCGATATCATTATTTATTTACTCTAGTTGCGCAATGTTTATCTTATTACGCTGGGAGTCACAAACATGGGCACGGAAGATAAATCGATGTACATATGTCTTTCCACATTCGCAGCATTATCCTGGGCGAGTGGAGACGCGTAATATATGCGCTAATAATTTATAGCACCCATCAGTATAAATCTCCTGGAGTTTGAGCCCACTCTCAATAATTTACAGCTTCAAATGTATCTCCCAGGACGGCCAATTCCCCTGGTCACAAACTGCACTAAAAGGAGAGTTTTATATTCAATTTGAGGCCTTTCTATTCTTTCGCGATACAAAGTAATTTGCCAATGGCCATTTGGAGATGTAAGAATTCCGATACGGGAGAAATCCCAAGTGATTAGGACGTTTTTCTATTTATTTATTTCTCCTTTTAACTACATTAATTAAAATGATTGCAGAATTAAGCCAACACGCTTACAGCTGGTATTTCCAAAAAAAAAAATCGAAATATTAGAAGCTGGTGTTTTGAATTATACAGCATTAAAAATATAGGGCTCTATTACATTCTTAACGCACAAACGCGTGTTTCTTTTTGCACGAAGAGCTAAATGTTAACGCACGAAAATCACCGCTGGCATTACATTCCTCGCGCATGTTTTCATCCGTCGGGAAATTGCGCTCGTAAAACCGACGCGCAAAAAAATGCAGAAATCAGTGAGCGCAATGTAATTTTTAACGCGAGTCCGTCAATTATGTGCGGACTGCGCACAACATTTGTACGTTTTGACGGAAGATAGTGGCCGTTTTTGACGGATCTAGTAAAAAGAACGTGCGCATCGACGTTCTCCGTTGTGAATCCGCAGTTTGGTACGGTCAGGTTGTTACAATTTGCCGTTACCACCAGCTTCTCAAAGACCTTAAAATTATACGCGCAAACGCTGTGCGTTAAATTTTGCGCTAAAATTGTAATACCATGCGCGTTACAGCGCACAAACGCATTTGCGCTCACAATGTTAAGTATAGGATGCGCGCAGTACAGTAAGCTCGCGCAGGGTTTGCGCAGGTTCACCTGTGGTAGAGGTTAACGCACATTTTTTGCGTGGACATTGGAATACGACGTTCTGCGCAAAGGGTTTTGCCCCTCGCGTTAATGCGTTTTTGCGCACCCGTTAACGTTTGCGCGAAGAATGTAATAGAGCCCGTAGTCTTTACCGTCTAAAATCATTTAATGTGGATACTACTCGGATTATTAAAGGTCAGGTTGGAAGCTGAGGGAATAACAGTGTTGCGTAGATATTATTATGATTATTAGATATCATTTCAATACACTAAAAAATAGCTGCTGCCGGAATAGAAGGATTACTGTTAGGATGGAAATATATATATATATAGGGGTCTATTGTCAAAGCTCCGAAACTGAACGTAATGTCGGAGTTTAGCAATTTGGCCCATTTTGGGGAAAATATGGTGCATTCACCATTTATTGAATGGTTAACGTATTTTGCCAAAATTTGATTTAGTTATTGGAGTTCAGTGAAAACCGCCGAATTGCGCCGATAAGCGTGCCAAATTATCCTCAGTGAATTCCAAAGTAAGTCTAAGTCTCCTATTCTTCTAAGTGCGTCTAAATAATAAAAAAAGACCATTTAAAACATACAGGGTAATTCAAAGAGATCCGAATGGCTTCCGAAAGGTAACTGAACACTGAAAATCAGCATTTGGTTACCTTTCCTGGCCATTCGGCTATTCAGAGAGCAGGCAATTCGCCAAATGTTGGCAAATTGCCTGCACATACGGTGCCTGTTCGGTGCCTGTTCGAGGGCAGTGAAAACCCCATGAAAAAGCAATGCTTCGGCTATTCAGAGAACAAAAACCAGCAGTGAAAACTTGCCGAAATGCCCTGCCATTCGGTTGCTTCATTCGAGATTTATTCCGGGGAATCCCATAGGCTTCAATGTTAAAAATATTTCCGTTTTAATTCAATATCTAATAAAACGTTGATTTATAATATTCTGCACTAAAAAGATTCTTTATTTGTAGATTTTTGTAGGATCTTTTAAGCATTTTTCAGGATTATTTTGCAAAAATATTTTTCCAATTTTTTTTCAATATTTTTTTATTTTTTCTGTAACAGCCCTTTTTATTATCATTCATTGGATTATATGTAAATTTCAGACATTTTCGCTCAGTAGTTTCTTTGCAAACAGCGTTTCACTTTTCAAACATTCAAGTGTATGTTTGGTTTTTTTTCACTCCATTCGTCTGCCGTGTCGGCTTTTTCCGGCGGCTGCTCTGCGCTGTGCTTGGCTCCTGCTCGGATTTCTCTGGCGTGTTCGGCGGGGTTAATCCAGATGTTTTTGCGGGTTTCGGTGTGCATTCACCTGGGTTTTGCAGTGAGTGTTCGGCAGGTTTTTGGCGGCTTTTCCCTGCACTACGACGGCCCTGTGGTGCTTGCTGAATACACCGCAGGGTCGCCGAAATGGGATCGCCAAATCAAGCCGAATTGAAGAAAACGAAAAGTCACCAAACGTGCAGTGACTTTTCGATTCTCTTTTAATAATCAAGGACATACTTGAAAACGAGAGAAATCTCAATGTATCCTTCCTGGTAAAATACTTTGCAAATAAATAATAAATAAATAAAAAGATCTGTTCAAAAATAATAAGCCTTTTAAATTTTATTTTTTTAAAAAAAATGTCTTTTAAAAAAAATATAAAAATCAAAAAGGGTTTTTGCAAAAAATAACAAGAATAAATGGTCTTAAAAAAATAAATAAAATGAAAAAAAAGATATTACATACTGTATATTATATTGAAGCCAACACGCTTACAGCTGGTATTTTGAAAAATCTAAATATTAGAAGCTGTTGTTTTGAATTATAGAGTATTAAAAATATAGCCTTTACCCGTCTAAATTAATTTAATATGGATACTGCACGGATTAAAGGTCAGTTTGGAAGCTGGAGGAATAACAGTGTTGCATAGCTATTATTATAATTATTAGATATCATTTCAATACACTAAAAAATAGCTTCTGCCGGAATAGAAGGATTACTTTTGGGGCAGAAATATAAATATATATAGGGGTCTATTGACAAAGCTCCGAAACTGAACTCAATGTCGGAGCTTTGCAGTTCGGCCCATTTTGGGGATTCCATTTCACCGAAAATATGGTGCATTCAATACTTATCGAATGGTTACCGAATTTTGGCAAAATTGGAGTCGCCGAAACAGTTATAAGAGTTCAGAGAAAACTGCCGAATTGTGCCGATAAACGTGCCAAATTATCCTTGGCAAATTCCACCAAACACCAGTAACAATGTATTATAAATGCATCTAAATAATAAAAAAAAGACCATTTAAAACATAATAAAAAAAGGTCTGTTCAAAAATAATAAGCCTTTTAAAAATTAAAACAAATGTTTATTAACAAATATAAAACCAAAAAAGTTTTTTTTGCAAAAAATAAAAAGAATAAATGGTCTTTAAAAAAATAAATGAATGAAAAAAAAAGATGATACATTTATTACATTGAATCCCATGCGATTCGCCTGTTTAAACCTGTCGAATTGAAACACCGAAAATCTGTCACATTCCGGTGCAGGCTGTGAATAAACCGACAGTTTCCAATTGACAGCTTTGTGAATAGACTAACTACCCCGAAAATTGCACCTACGGCGATATTCACCGTTCAGTGCAATTCGGTGGCAATTTCACATGTTGGTGAATAACCTCTAGTGTTACTTCCGGTAAAAGTATTTAAAGATAACATCGCTGATATTCAGGCTATTGTATGCTAAACGTGAGAAACTTAAGGGGTTATTCAGAAAGCACCAAAATGGCATCGAACAGTGACTTTCTCCATACGGTGCAATTTGGTGGCCATTCGGCTATTCAGAAAGCAGGCAGTTCGCCAAATATTGATAAATTGCCAACGAAATACGGTGATCTTCGGTGGCAGTGAAATCCCCCATAGAGAAGCAATGGTTAATCTATTCAGAGACACCGAACAGCACCGAAATGTCAGTGAAATGCCCTGATTTCTGGTGCTTTCATTCGGCAGATTTAAACAGGAGAATCCCATAGGTTTCAATGTAAAAATAATTCCCCGTTTTTCTTAAATATTTATTCAACCATTTATTCTTTTTCATTTGCAGCAAAATAGTCTATTTTTTTGGGCATTTTTCAGCAAATTTTTTTTTTAAATTGCATTTCTTTTTATTATTACTTTATAGGACCTCCTATTATTTCCAGGCATTTTCTTGCAGTATTTTTTTTCTTTTTAACGCATTTTAAAAGTTGCTGTTGCTGTCTCCTCTTAGGCTAGGGTCAGACTGAGGCAGTGCGAACGCGCGTTCTGGCGCACTTAATCACGGCCGCACTAGCAGCAAATGACGGGCAATGACAGCCAATATACGAAGTACGGCCGCGCGAAAGTCCGGCTGCGCAACGCAAGTGGAAAATGAACGCATTTTTTCGAGAACGTTAAACCACTAGTACTGACGTACAGAGTGCGCTGCGTCCGCTAGCGGCGTGTGTGCGTGAATTGGAGACATCAGACGCTGCTAATGTCCGGCCAACATAACGTCCAGATGCAAGAAGTGTTTTATTGATGATCCGTACAAAATCACGGATGAAACTGCGCATCGTATGACCGCTATTGCGTATTCCGTGAAAAAATACGTCCATTCTTCGAACGCACATTTTCACGGACAACGTGAAAAATGCGTTAGTCTGACCCTAGCCTTAGATTGTGAGCTCTCGAGCAGGGTCCTCCCCCCTACTGTTCGGTGTGTGTAACGTGTATGTGTATTCGTCATTCTGTCACTCCCATTGTATAGCCCTACGGAATTTGTTGGCGCTTTATAAATGCTTGTAACTGTAACGGTGTATGGTGTTTCTTTTACCCCTGTTTGGCGGCTTGTAGGCTTTTTCCAGTGGCTGGTCAGCTGTCTGTTCGGTGGCTATAGTTGGATCAATTCGTCTGATGCATTTGGGTGGTTTTGTGATTCGGCGGTTTTTCGGATGTGTTCGGCGGGTTGATTCGGCGCACTTCTGCTCTTGCGCACTGGACTATAAACCGGGGGCTCTATTCAAAACCTGGTGTAAACTTAACCAGAGCTGTTGTAAACTTGGCAACTCCATAGACGTTAAATGGGTCTGGGAAGTTTACACCAAGGTTGGAGTAAGGCCTCTGGTCTCGTCTCTCTTCCGTTACATTGCAGCGGGACATATGTAAAAGAATAACATGTGTCCTTATACCTGAAGAGGAATAACTGACACAAGGGGTTATTCAAAGAGCAACGAAATGTCACTGACATATCAGTGCTCTCTCGATAGCTGCACTTAGGAGAGTTAAATTCGCCGATCCTGCGGTGAATTCAGCATTCGCCGTGGGGTCCCCGAAGGGTGCCAAATCAACCCGCGGAACGCATCCTCAAACCACTGCAAAACCGCAGTATTGGTTTGAAAAACCGCCGAATTGATTCATAAAACCGCCGGAGAAAGCCAACGACCCGCCGAATTGATCCTCAAACCGACAATGACCCGCTGAACAGCCGCCGGAAAAAGCCCTAATAGCCGAACAGGGGTGGGGGAAAAAAAATTCTGCAACTTTTAAAAGGCGTTTAAAAAAAAAAAACTAGTGCATAAAAATGCCTGGAAATAATATATAAGGTCCTGTGAATAACCATAAAAAATGTCTGTTACAGCATTTTAACCCTTTCGCTGCTGAGGCTTTTCCCGCCCCTGTGCTGAGGTCATTTTTACCGGTTTTGCTCATCATGTTTAAACGCGTTTTGAAGGCTTATTTTAGTATATGACCAAGACATATTATATATCGTTCTTTCCGTCAGACTCGGCAGATTCATAATATGTCATTATTATATGTATACGTCATGACCTGTCTGTATATTATAACAAAAAATGAAATAAAATATGATTTTTCAATAATTTACAACGTGTAAAGTGTTTTTTTTTTCACATTTTAACATGCGAGCAATTGCGGTTATATTTTGTATGAGGTGCGCTTGTTAAAAAAATTAGAGATGGGGTCTCGTTACATTTTTTTTTGGGGAAAATTACACGATTTTTAACAAACGCACCGCATACAAAAATCGTTAGTGCAGCATCATTGTTCACATTATAATTGAAATGGGAACAATATTGTTGCATTAACAAACCAAAAAAAAGAAAAAAAAGTTGTTTATTTTTTTTTTAAATATTTTTTTTTTTTTTTTTTTTTTTTTTTACTAACTTTTTTCACATTCGAGTTTGGTATCGTTGGAACGGCCATGCTCTGGCCGATCTAACAATACCAAACTTTAACCCCTAGCTGCCACGGATCGGGAGATAGGGAGTTCCAATGAACTCCCTATCTCCACCATTGGTGGCAGCTAGGGGTTAACTCCAGGACTACACGATGACGCCAGTCCTCAGGGGGAGTTCCGGGAGGCTTGGCCGACATCCAAGATGTCGGCCAGCTCCGGGAAAGGATCACGAACCGGCGCTTTTCAGCGCCGATTCGTGATCCGGCTCCCCAGGGGTTAATGCCAGGTCCCATTTGGAAGGGCAGGCTGTGCCCTTCCAAATGGTGCCTGGGTTAACCCCCGCAATGCCGCCGATCGGGAGGGAGAGAGGTCCGAAGGACCTCCCCCCTCCCTTTCAGGCGCCTCCTCCGCACATGCGGGGGGGCGCCTGAATTAGGTGTCATCGCGCCGCCGCGATGACACCTAATTAGCCCGGCGGCGGTTCCGGATGCTGGGCTGACATCGAGGATGTCAGCCCGCACCGGGGGGGCCAGCGATCGGCCGGAACCCGGCCGAACGCTGACCCCAAAGGCTGGACGCGCTCAGCGCGTCCTCCGCACGCAACGTGACATGCGGTTGGACGCGCTGAGCGCGTCCACCGCAGCGAAGGGGTTAAAAAAGCCATAAAAAAATATAATAAATCAGAATCCAGAATTTCGCCGAAAAAACCCTGAAAAATCGAAACCTATGGGATTCGCCTGATTAAACCTGTCGAATGAAACCACCAGAAATCAGGTAATTTCACTGACATTTCGGTGTTTTCTGAATAGATTAACCATTACTTCTCTATGGGAATTTCACTGAATAGCTTTTTGAGCAGCCGAATGGCCCCAGAATTACACTGTATGGAGAAATTCACTGTTCGGTGCAATTTGGTGGCCAATTCGGTGCTCTATGAATAACCCCGAAGGCTAGGGTCAGACGAACGGATTTTTCGCGTCGTCCATGAAAAAGTGCGTTCGAACGAATGGACGCATTTTTTCATGGAATACACGATAGCGGTCATACGATGCGCATTTGCGTCCGTGATTTTGTTCGGATCATCAATAAAACCCTTTTTGTGTCTGGACGTGATGTTGGCCGGACATGAGCAGCGTCTGACGTCTCCTAATCACGCACACACGCCGCTATGCGGACGCAGCGCACTCTGTACGTCCGTACTAGCGGTATTCCGTTCTCGAAAAAATGCGTTTGTTTGCCGCTTGCGTTGCGCGGCCGCACTTTTGTGCGCCGTACTTCGTACATTGGCCGTCATTTGCTGCTACTACGGCCGTGATTAAGTGCGGCTGCACGCGCGTTCGTCTGACCCCAGCCTTAAGTGTAGGGAGTCTCCAATGTAGGTATTTGGTGCCAGGGATTGTGACCTGCGTTGGGATTTACGTGGGGTTGTTGTATGGGGAAATGTAGGTCCGCCTGGCACGACGGCAAAATAACACATTTTATACCTGAAATATAAGTGACTGGAATCTACCCATTCACACATACCCAGAAACACTCACTCCCATCAATCCATGTGATCTGCAGGGAAGAACTAGAAAAAGAAATGTAAAAAACACTCAATTTGGTTTTGTCAACGTGGTTTTTGTTGTTTTATTATTCCCGAGTCTTTGGGTAGAAGGAGACATCAAAGTAAATATATACATATATATGTACATAGTATAGATCAAAATCACAAACCCTGAGAACCAAGTGTAGAGCGTAACCGCAACCTCTGTCTATCGAATCCCGACACGCGGACAGGAAGACGCTGTATGACAGCAGGCGGAATCCCAAACCGGTAATGTGCTTTGCCGCGCTGGTCACAAAATCCACTGGAAAGTAAATAAGGATAAAATAACGCGGACCCTTAAATAAAAAGAAAACAAATCTTTCTCTTTTCCATTCGATTTCAGCAGCTGAAAATGCCGGCCGTGTTCCACCCCAGCTGCAGATTTTTGGGTCTTGAAGGCCCTGTGCCCGGCTCTAAGGTCTGTTCAGTATGGCTTCATGGTCCTCATTGCACTGACTGCATAGACCAGTATTTGTACTGAAATGGTTAATTTGCATCAACGTCCAGGAGGACGAAAGTACGGAAAAAGCGCTGCGGGGCGTCCGTGCAGCAACGTAACCCTAAATGTTACGCCTTCTGCTCTGTGGTAGATGCCAGGTTTAACCCGCGCATGACCCTGCTTTCCAGTATCGTGGGCGCAGTGCACAGATTACTGCTGTGGTTGAAAGGGTTAACTACTTAAGCTGGTGTTGAGGGAGGGGGGGGGTCAGTGCAGCCCATAGACCATCATACCGCTCTGCGCGCTAAAAAGATTCACCCGTCACGTCCAATGACTTCATATAAAGTCCGCCATGTGTTAAATTTTGGGTTTAAATACCTCAATTGCAGATAAATTGCAGTTTTTAGCAGCATTAGTTAAGCAGTTCTAGAACATATTTACACAGCATGCGCGCGGTCTCTCCGGTGCTGCAGCAGCGTTTAATATCACCTCTTTACAGCGTAGAAAAGGATTTTAATAAAAAAAACACCTAAAAACTTTCTAAGTATGTTTTTTTTTTTTTTTTTGCCAAATCGTTAAAACGTTTTTTCCAGGAAATATTTCCCCAATTTTTTTAAATATTTCTCCCCTCCGCAAATGGGTGTGAAGACGTCCCACCGATCCGAGTCATACAGGAGCGGGTGAGAGCCTCGGCGGCTACTGATACTGCGACATCCCCGTGACCAGGCTCCTCAGCTGTTTCACTACAGCGTCCAATAGTTTCTGTTTGTCTCGGTCGTTCCTCCGGAACTGGGCAAATATGTTATTCTTCTTATTGCTTTCTTTCATCCTGGGGGGGGGGGGGAGAAAAGCGAGGACTTGTAACTCCAGAAAAAAAACATTATAACGAGTGGAATTCACAATGGGGATCATTCACTAAACATTGTTGACGCGACCAAGGTAAACTCCGGCGATCCACAGCAGGAAACTTCAACTATGGCAGGTGAAGTTTCATCAAGAATCTTCTCCTGCCGTTGTTTGCATTTCCCTCTCTGGATCACTGGAGTTTATTGCGGTCGCAACAATGGCTATTGATGAATAACTCTCGCTTATTCAGTGTTTGGGGGGGGGGGTTCCCCCTAAAGTCCCTGAAGAATTAAAAGAGAATCCCATAAATATATGTCACAAAGCTTTTAACTTCCAAACTTTCAATCATTTCAACTATTTCGCTCTAAAATTTGGCATTCTGCAACTTTCCACCAATTTAAGGCTTTGTGAATGACCCCCCCCCCCTACCGACACCAGGGGTTTTACTATCAGAAAGACGTGACTTCTAAGCCACGCCAAATAATGATGCAGTGGAAAAGTCACATCTTCGTTTGCGGCCGAATAAGGCTAGGGTCAGACTGAGGCAGTGCGAACGCGCGTGCAGCCGCACATAATTACGGCCGCACTAGCAGCAGATGCCGGGCAATGACGGCCAATATACGAAGTACGGTCGCACAAAAGTCCGGCTGCGCAACGCAAGTGGAAAATGAACGCATTTTTTCGAGAACGTGAAACCGCAGGTACTGACGTACAGAGTGCGCTGTGTCCGCTAGCAGCGTCTGTGCGTGATTAGGAGACGTCAGACGCTGCTAATGTCCAGCCAACATAACGTCCAGACACAAAAAGTGTTTTATTGATGATCCGTACAAAATCACGGACGAAAATGCGCATCGTATGACCGCTATCACGTATTCTGTGAAAAAATGCGTCCATTCGTTCGAACGCACTTTTTCACAGACAACATAAAAATGCGTTCGTCTGACCCTAGCCTTAGACGCTCCGGAAAAATGGAGCGTCTTCTTCCATAGCTAGCATTAGGTTATGATTTGTGTTTGTTGTAGGGTTAGGTTTAACATTAACATTCTGCGGTAACAGATTCTGCCCCTTCTTGACACTCTCTTTGCTCACGTCTAAAAAAGGGGCAGAATCTTAGAGTTAACCCTAATTTCCAAACCTATCCTCTAACCCGCGGCTGTCAAACTCTGGCCCCCGGATGTTTCAGAAATACAACTCCCATGATTCCCTGGCCAGCTTTTTGCATTGGAGGATTTCTGGGAATTGTAGGCATTTACATCTGGCGGGCCGTGAGTTTGACAGCCCTGCTCTAACCCTTACTATTGAGAATGATGCTCCACTTTGGCCGAGACGGAATTGAAGAGTCTTTTTTAAAGACGCAACTTATTTACAGCAATCAGATCATCCACACACTCACAGACTGACCTCCATTTCTCCACTCTGTCCATTCACCCTCCCACCCAGGCATGGTTCCAAATTTCAGCTCTCCTTTCTACCTGCTTCCACTTTTCCCTGAATACCCTTACTAAGCCAAAGCTTCTGGTCCTTCCCATGCATTCTCTGCTATATTCTTTCTGGCCACCAGCTTCACACTCCCTCTACTCCCATTTGTTTCACATACGGGTCCCTTAGATTGTAAACTCACGGGATATCTGGCTGAGCACATGTTTAAAGTGCTGTATTAGCAGGACATTTATTCTACGGGCAGGTCGGCTCTTCCTCATATATCATTTACGTCTCACGTTTGTGCCCCCCCCCCATTGTAAAGCGCTATGGAATTTGCTGGTGCTATATACATGACTGTAACTGTATTATTTGTCTCGGCTTTAAAGCCAAGTCTTTACCATTGAATAGCGAAACCAGGACTGGTGAAGAATTGGTGAGTGAAACTGCACCCTGTATACCTGGGCTGGTTTGGTAATGGATAGAGGAATGCGAGTTGGAGTTTACGAGCGTCAGAAAAATCATTACGTACACATGCATAAAAAAATACCAAAATAATATGGTTTTCTATTTGTCAAACTTTACTTACTTCTCCAGTAGAATTAACGCTGTGCTTGGGTTCACCCGTAAATATTTGGATGACGGCTGTCCGTAATCCGCCAGATATGTTGACCAATCCCAAACCATGAAAAGATCCAGCAGCTAAAAAAAAATACAAGCGGTTAGATGCGGTGATGAGAACTCTTCTGTGCTTTGCTTTTCAGTGCATTACGACTATTCCATTTAGCCTAAAATACTGGGAATTCACCATTTAGCTAATGGTCAACGTGCTGTGTCAAAGATTGAGTCACCGAAGCAGTTGACAAAAACCGCCAAATTGCCCCAGTAACCACCAAATTAGCAAATTCCACCAAACTAGGGGATAAAAGGAGGTCTCCTATTCTCCCAACAGGAGCATAAATCAATAAAAATGCAGTAAAAATGTGTCCAAATAAGAAAAAAATGGTTCTTTTAAAAAATAATATGTATTTATTTATGAAGGGCTCTATTACATTCTCCGCGCAAATTCGTACGCGCTTTTTTTTGCGCGCAGCGTTAAACGTTAACGCACGTAATTTAAAGCTGGTATTGCGATCCGAGCGCATTTTTTCGCCCATCAAAAAGTAACGCACGTAAAAAAGACGAGCAAAAACGCACACGCATTAACGTTGCGTGCAGAAATCAGTGTGCGGACTGTTTTTTTCACGCAATTCAGCCAATCAGAATTAAGAAGCACAATTGTCTCCCGTTCAGTTTTTGCACCTGTCAAAATCAATCTGAGTATATATGCTGCAGCATTAATAAAAACACGCACAACCTCTCAATTTTATTGTTTGGGTATGTGTAGAATGTGTAACTGTACTGTGCTGTAATTTTTTTTTTTTTTCGTGCTTGTGTATTTAGTTTCGGCCAGAACGTTCAGATTTGCAGTTACCACCAGCTTTTAAAAGACGTTAAAATTATGCGCGTAAACAAACAAACGTCGTTTGTAAAACGTTGAGCGTCGATTGTAATACCATCCGCATACCAGCGCACGAACGCATTTGTGCTCACAATGTTAAGTATGGGATGCGCGCACAAACTTGCGTTCGCGCAGGGTCACTCGCATTAGACATTAACACGTATCGTATGCAAACGTCGTAATACGACGTTCAGCGTGAAGCGTTTTGCCCCTCGCATTAATGCGTTTTTGCGCACGCGCACATTTTTGCGAAGAATGTAATAGTGCCCAAAGTATTTAACCAGTAAAGTAACCAGTGCCTGTAAGGTCCGTTACATCTTAAGACCTTTTATTTTATTATAAAAATGTCTCCTACAAAATACAAGAAGGAATTTAAAAAAAGCGTTTTTGCAAAACAAAAAAAAAGCCCAAACGCTCTTTAAAAAAATAAAATTAAGTTAAAGATATTACTTTTTTACATTGAACCTTATCAAACTGAAACACCGAAAATCAGGGAATTTCGCTGCAACTTGGCTTCTGTGAATAGAAGACACGATAGTCTTCTATGGGACAATTTCATTGGCTCCGAATTGCAGCGAATCGCAACATATTTCGCCATCAATTTCGTCTGTATTTGGTGAATTGACAGCTTGGTGAATAGACGAATTGCCCCGAAATTCTGGGCCAAATTGGAGGTTAAGGAATAATCCCTTTAGAAAAGTCTGGTTAAATGTCACTGGGATTTTAAAAAAAAGTGTAAAATAAATAGACGAACTTAAGCAATTTCCAGTTGTGCCACAAAAAAAACCCCACAAGAAAACCTCTTCAACTTCAAAATGACAATCCCATTTCTAGGACTGCATCAAAACTACACGGGAGGAAAAAAAACAACAAAACACAAACATATAAAATATATTACATTTTAAAGGGTTCTAGACCTTGTCCCTCCAGCTGTTTTGGAACTACATAGTTACATAGTTACATAGTTATATAGGCTGAAAAAAGACATGCGTCCATCGGGTTCAGCCTCTCCCACATAACCTACTGCTGTTGATCCAAAAGAAGGCAAAAAACCCAGTCTGAAATGCTTGCCAATATGCAACATACTGGGGAAAAATTCCTTCTTGACCCCAGAATGGCAGTCAGATTTCTCCTTGGATCAAGAAGCTTTTACCCACATATTAAATATTATAACCCTTAATATCCTGTGTCTGCAGGAAGTCATCCAGTCGCTTTTTAAAAGTCTGTACAGACTCTGACCCAACCACCTCAACAGGCAGAGAATTCCACAGCTTTATTGTTCTCACCGTAAAATAACCCTTCCTATGCTTTAAGCTAAATTTTCTTTCTTCCAGTCTAAATGGATGACCCCTTGTCCTATGTATAGTCCTGTTAATGAATAGGTTATCAGACAATGGTTGATAATGGCCCCGTACATCTCTCATGAGTCTCAGCCACCTATTAGGTTGACTGAGCCTTTTGGGAAATGTAGTTCCAAAGCATCTGGAGGGCAGTCGTGGTGCACCCTGTGCTCACAGACAGGGGTCGGCAACCTTGATCCTCCAGATGATTCATAACTACATCTCCCATGAGCCGCAGCCAAACTAACGAGTGGCTGAGCATCATGGGAGATGTAGTTTGGAAACATCTGGACGTCCGAGGCTGCTGGAGGGCAGTCGTGGTGCACCCCGTGCTTTCGGACAGGGGTCGGCAACCTTGACCCTCCAGATTATTGATAACTACATCTCCCATGAGACGCAGCCAAACTAACGAGTGGCTGAGCATCATGGGAGATGTAGTTCGGAAACATCTGGACGGCCGAGGCCGCTGACCCCTGCTGTAGGTTTTCAAACCACCTCTTTGGTGAAGTGTTGGAACCATGAAGAAATGAAAATCTGCATTTCACTGGGTATCCGATAACAATGACCAAACGAAAAAGTGTTAAAAATGCATTTAATAAAAATAAAAAGATTGAGCATTAAAAAGCTCTGGAACGCGTGAGTTGGAAATTCTTTATCTGCCAGTCGCTCTTACTGTGTATTCTTCATCATTCTGGTGTTTCGTGCAGTATTATATTTATATAATGCAATGTATTTCCAGTATTTAATTTCCAAGATAATACTTTTTATTATATATATATATATATATGTAAAGAGTCTCTAATAAAGAAGCTGGATGCAGCACGTGGGGGCCTCACGTTTCTATTTCATGGGAGGGGGACGCTCATCACTCACGCGTTACTGAAAGCCGCGGCGCAGCATCAGACCCAATCAGCAAATAGACTCGCTGTATTGTGTCCCCTCTGTGTATCAGTGAATCCCAGACTCCCTGTATTGTGTCCCCTCTGTGTATCTGTGAATCCCAGACTCGCTATATTGTGTCCCCTCTGTGTATCAGTGAATCCCAGACTCCCTGTATTGTGTCCCCTCTGTGTATCAGTGAATCCCAGACTCCCCTGTATGGTGTCCGCTCTGTGTATTGTGTGTTAGGCAGACATATCATTAATCCCAGACTCCCTGTATTGTGTCCCCTCTGTGTATCAGTGAATCACAGACTCCCTGTATTGTGTCCCCTCTGTGTATCAGTGAATCCCAGACTCCCTGTATTGTGTCAGCCCTCTGTGTATCAGTGAATCACAGACTCCCTGTATTGTGTCCCCTCTGTGTATCAGTGAATCCCAGACTCCCTGTATTGTGTCCCCTCTGTGTATCTGTGTATGGGGAATGTGGCACAGGAGCTCTGTGATACAGTTCTTTGAATTGCTGTGATGTGCAAGTGGCTTCTGCAATAATAAACTTTATTAATTATAGCATGGAGACTTTTTATCTCATTTCTTTTGGCCTCCACCACAACCCAATTAAGTAATTATATATATATACACACACACATAGAGTATGTATAGTAATTTCCGGTTTTAAGGCATCATATGCAGGAATCCCCCAGTTTTATGCACGCTTTGTAGCGTGATTAGCCGTGTGACGGTTATCATTTTCCTAATCCCTCTGTATTCGGTCAGGACCGCCGTTTAATTCTGCCGGGGTCCTTCAGCAGCTCGTAAACGAGAAATCACTGGGAAATCGCTGCCGTTTTCAATTTGCAGCTTTTCGGCTGTGCGCTGACCCGCTGGGCATTCCCCTGTCTGCACCAGCGTTCCTACAAAACACGCTGGCACCTGTGAAAACCTTCCAGCTTGCACTCAGGGGGGGGGGGCATGGAATTCCAGGGTAATTTAAACCAGATTCTAACCTAGTCCTAGTTAAATTCATTAAACAGCTCCTGCGAGATTATCCTCGCCGGTGGCGGGGGGGGGGGGGAAATCTCCGGCTGGAAGGTGAAGCAAGATGCTTCCAAAATTCTGCCTGACCCCTGGGAATTCCTCAGCCCCAAACACAAATATAATGATCCCCCACTTATCCCCGTATCATTATTTTAAGGTCTGCCTCAAAGGCTGTTGGTCAATACAGAAGTAATCTTTTAAAAGCTAATGTGTCTGAACTAAAACAGGGAAGCCTTTATTCCGCGCTAAACCTATAATCCTTTAAAGCCATTTTAAAACGACTTCCTATCCAGGTTATTATGGTTTGAAACCGTTAAATGCTTTGCTTACAAACTTCACTGGGCTCGACTGGTTCCCGGGGGGCTTTCCATTCTCAAAAACTGACCGTAACGCCATTTGTTTTAACCTACGGATTGTTGGAGCTGCAAAATAAGGAACTCACTTTACTCCAGGACGTGAGGGGTTAAGCAACCGCCGGCAAAAACCGCCAACAATTGCCGGCATTTCACAAAACGTAGATCCAAACAGCTGCGCTGTGACGCTTCTCTTGTCGCTCATCGGATTTTAGATTTGTGAAATGCCGGTATTCCGTTGAGAAATGCCTCTCGTCGGATAATGCAGCCGACGAGCTGCGCACGTGCAGAAGTGATGTCACGCTGGCTGATCTAGCGACCAGCCGGACATCACGTCACACCCACGCATGCACAGATTTTCATACCAGCCAGCTCGGATACAGCAAGCGCGGACGCATTATCTGATCGTCAGATATTGCCTCCTGCTCAGTGTGCATGCATGAGATACACCACACATACGGAGAGGGGTGGGGATATAGACATTGACATATACAGAGAGCATTGAGGAGTATACGCACATATTCTGCTCTCTGTTTATATGTACATATTGCCCCTCCTGTCAGCAAGCAGTATACTCTGCACTGCTCTCTGTATATAACCATGGCTAGACCCCCCCCCTTCTACCTGTGTGGCGTGTCTCGCGCATGCGCACTGAGCGGGAGGCAATATCTGACTATCAGCTCTTGCTGCACCGGAGCGGGCTATTCTAGGATCTGTGCGGGTGTAACGCGACGACCAGCTAGTCGTCAGATCAGCTGGCGTGACGTCACTTCTGCACGTGGGCAGCTCGTCAGCTGCATTATCTGACGAGGCATTTCTCGACAGAACACTGGTGTTTGTCAGCGCTGCAATACCGGCGACTTCTGTTGTTATTTGCAACTTTGGCTTTTGTGTATAACCCTTATAATGTAGCGAAGAACATAGAATAATGAATTCCGAGACTTATCGAGCGGTCGTCTTATTGCATAATAACCACTAACTTTTAGCCCCCAAATTGCTTCCAATATATTCAAATAAAGTGTTACGTTATATATATATATATATAAATTACACACATAGAAAGATGATTTAGAAGCGCAAGATAGAGCATTCATAGGATTCAGACATATTTAAAGGGTTATTTTATTGGAAAAATAGAGTTCCTTTTTTTTGCTCTCAAATTCTTGGACAGATAATACTGACAGACTCTGCCCAATTACTTTTCCTTTTTTTATTTCAGGTGATTTTACTCGCCTTTTGTCCTTCGCCGCGCGCTGCTGCTCCTCCTCCTCTTCGGCTTAGGGACTCCTGAATTCAGTAGTCCCTGAAGCTTTTCTGTGCAATTTGTCCTCCTACGTAACGTGCATAGCGTAGGAACTGACAAGTGTGCAGCACTACAGGACGTATGCGAGATGCTCGGCAACTACGCAGAACGATGGATCAGAGTTACTCTGGAACCCCAGGGCCCTATGCAAGAAGTGAATGTCACATGCAGGATATGATTGAAGTCAGGTAGCTTAACTTATCCCCTTTTGAAAGCACATAAAGTCCTTTGTATTTTCTTCACTTTATTGGGAAAGTAACAGCAAATAAAAGGTGTCTTGCAGGAAGAGAGGTCTTCTCAGGTGTACCTTGTTATGGGAGGATGGTAAAAACAGGATGCAGACAAATGCTTGCTGACTGCCTCTATGGTTAGACTGGGGGATTAGCAGGAAATGGGGCTGGACCAAACGAACAATGAGGGTTAGACAGGGGCAGTGGACTAATACATTTTAAGTAAAAACATAGGGGAAAACAAATAAGGAAACAGGTTCCATGATGGGAGTTGTGTGCATGCGCAGATCAGATCCATCGGCTGCCTCTTTGAGGACGCTCCCAAAGCCGGTGGTCTTACAGATGGGGACGTTGGCACGCTCTTTGCGTGGTGTTGATGTCACTAGTAACTGGCAGCCGGGAAATTCAAAAATCCCGGCTGGTGATGATGCTGGGTGGGGTGGAGGAAACTCTTCCACTTCACCCAATGTTTTCTCCAGATTGGGGGGACTCCTCACATCTTGTTGACCACTTTAAAACCATAAAGTGGCCAGGATGAGAAGTGTCCCTTTTAAAGGGAAAAAATGGGGCTTTATTTTTAATGGCTTACTTGATACATTTATTTTAAATAATTCAATTAATGGAATAAAAATACTTTAAGGGATACTCTAATACTTGCAATATTTTATATTTTTTCTTGTGCCACACAACCAGCTCTAAGGAACGTTAGGATATTTCCTTTATAAGGAGAGCATGAATTAGAATTCCTCTACTCGGATAACCCGACAAGCCAAAACTGATATTTCCTGAATTTAACAATGAAAAACATGCTGGAGTTAATTGTGTTTCTGTTAATATGTTGCGAAGTGACCCTAAATACACTTTATAACCTGTTTGTAAAGGGATTTTGGATGTATATACATGACTGTGCTGCTCAGAGAGGTGCGGCCACGTTACAATACTTTCGATGATTAAGCATCGAGCGTGCTTAAAGAACGCCGTCACCATACAATGCGATTTGCCGGCCCAGTGTCTGGAATGGGTTAAAGGTCAAGAATCTAAAAATGATGATTTATGGAGTCTGGTGGCCGGTGTTGGATCGTTCATCCCTGGAAGCCTGCTTGCATATAAACCTCGATAGGAACGTTGATAAACATTCCAATGGTTTTGCCATTTGTTGCGGTAAACATCTCTAAGAACAGATCCGATTGGCTAAATAGAATTATTTTACTCGTCTCTATTTGTGACAACGAATCCAGAAAACTCCAGCGTTTCACAGAGTTCTGTAAATCTGTACGAGGGGGTTATCTGCCTCGATCCTAACTTCTTTAGACCCGGAGAGAAGAAGGATTCCTCTTTTATTGAATACAAATCTGCATTTCTTCCAGCTGTGAACACGTAATCAATCCTTCCACTAATACAATGAATCAATACTTCTGTGTGCCGCGGCTCTCAGCTCGTCACTGTCAGCTGTCTATCACTGTCAATCAAACATGGGGGGGGGGGCTGCTTATTCTGACAAATCCTTTAAGCGGGTTTTAGTTTGTGGTTTTACTGTAATAAAAATAAAATGAATCAGAGTTTTACAAAGATCCTAAATTTACTGCTACACCCAAGGATCAGCAAAAAAATAATCAAAAAATAACCTCTAAATATTCAGGTGTCTGTGGATATGTTTGTATAAAGTTACTTAGTGATATGGAAATTGATGGTAATATTTTCATTTAAATCTTTATCACACATTATAGTTGCTTTGCTATCTGTAAGTGATGTGTGTGTGTATACACATGTGCAATTTATGGTCTGTGTATATGATGGCGTGTATATACATATCACACACTAACACAATAAGTTGCTTTGAGATCTGTATGCAAAAACATATATACACATGCACATTTTATAATGCGTGTGTGTGTGTATATATATACACACACACACACGGGGAGGGCAGCATTCAACCTAAACTAACAGGGTTATTCAAAGGGATCCGAATGGCTGCCGAAAGGTAGCCGAACGCTGAAAATCAGCATACGTTTACCGTTCCCGACCATTCGGCTATCCAGAGAGCAGGCAGTTCGCCAAATGTTGGCGAATTACCTGTACATACGGTGCCTGTTCGAGGGCAGTGAATCCCCATAGAGAAGCAATGCTTCGTCTATTCAGAGAACAAAAACCAGCAGTGAAAAGTTGCCGAATTGCCCTGCCATTCGGTGGTTTCATGCGGCAGGTTTATTCAGGAGAATCCCATAGGCTTCAATGTTAAAAATATTCCCGTTTTAATTCAATATCTAATAAACCGTTGATTATAATATTCTGCGGGTAAAAAGTCTATTTTTTTTTGTGTTTTAAACGTTTTTTCATTTTTCTGTAACAGCCCTTTTTATTATCATTCATTGGATCTTATATGTAAATTTCAGACATTTTCGTTCAGTAGTTTCTTTGCAAACAGCGTTTCACTTTTCAAACATTCAAGCGAAATGGTTTTTTTTGTTTGTTTTCACTCCATTCGTCTGTGCTGTCGGCTCTTTCCTTCCGGCGGCTGCGTTGCGTGTGATTGGCTCCTGCTCGGGTTTATCCGTTGTTTTCGGCGGGTTAATCCAGATGTTTTTGCGGGTTTTCGGTGTGCCCTCGCCGGGTTTTGCGGCGACTTTTCCCTGCAATTCGGGGACCCTGTGGTGCTTGCTGAATACACTGCAGGGTCACCGAAATGGGATCGCCAAATCGTGCCGAATTGAAGAGAACGAAAAGTCACCGAACGTGTGCTGACTTTTCGATTCTCTTTGAATAACCCTGTAAGTATTCAGTGCGGGTGCATCTCAAAACAAAATAATACTCAATACTCATAATCAACAAAGCTTAGATTTAAGAACCTTGCAACATTTGGTTAAATCTGGTACAATGTTCACATGCATGAAGCGGTTGTTGTTGGTTTTTGAGTGTGCTGACTGGAGCGCTCTCTCCCTGGTTTGTATATATGTTACGGTTAAAGTTCAAATTGCGGTTAATCTTCTTATTACCCAGGTATTCCTGACATTACCCAGGCGTCATTAGCAAAAGTCCAAAGTGAAATGAAATTTCAGACTTTATCCGGGTAATCTGCAAAGTATCCAGAGGCCTCTGGGTAATCCGGTTTTCTGCTGTGTTTTACGTGGGTGAAACGCACATTACCCTAGTGTTGCTGGATAAAGTGTTATGTGCAATGAAACATGGGACTGCAAAGTATCCAAACGCCTCTGGTTACTCCCGTTTTCTTGGGTTTTCAGCAGGTTACAGATGACTGAATTCTGAGGATTACCCGGGTAAAGCTGCAAACGGTTATCTGACTGATAACAAAATTGGGTTTTTAGTTATTTTTAAGCAAATTGTATCTACAGTCACAAACCGCACTAAATAACCGTCATGTAACTCTGTGCGTTAATTGTCTGAAAATTTCTGAATATAAAGATATTATATAAAGAGTAACCTGATGGTTATTATGTTTTAGGGATGCACTGATACCGATACTAGTATCGGTGCCGATACTGCCGTTTGCACGAGTACTTGGTACTCGTGCAAACGGCCCGATACATCCCGCCGATGCCGGAAGCCGGCGCTGGGCCAGCTTGCCGGTATCCGCGGGGCTGGGGAAGCTGGCCGCGTGCATGAAAAGCACGCGGCCAGCGTTCCCCTCCGGCGCGCTGCATACTCACCCATCCTGAAGGTCCGGTCGCATGGCAGTGATGCGATCACGCAGCCACTGGGCGCTCCTGTGACGCTGCCTCTCGGCTGGAGGCAGCGTCACAGATGCGCCCAGCGGCCACGTTATCACATCACTGCCATGCGACCGGACCTTCAGGATGGGTGAGTATGCAGCGCGCCGGAGGGGAACGCTGGCCGCGTGCTTTTCATGCACGCGGCCAGCTTCCCCAGCGTTCGAGCTGGGGCAATATCCATGTGAGCTGGGGCAATATCCATGAGTGCTGGGGGCAAATCCATGAGAGCTGGGGGCAAATCCATGAGAGCTGGGGGCAAAATCCATGAGAGCTGGGGGCACTATCCATGAGAGCTGGGGGCACTATCCATGAGTGCTGGGGGCACTATCCATGAGAGCTGGGGCATAATCCATGAGAGCTGGAGGAATATCCATGTGAGCTGGGGGCAAATCCATGTGAGCTGGGGGCAAAATCCATGAGAGCTGGGGCAATATCCATGAGAGCTGGGGCAATCACCATGTGAGCTTGGGGCAAGCTACATGTGAGCTGGGGGCATTTTTATAGGAGGTCTGTTCTTATTGAAAAGCGGTCACATGACATAAAATAAAAGTATTGGTAATGGGTATCGGTGAGTACTTTTAAAAAGTATCGGTACTCGTACTCAAAAAAGTGGTATCGGTGCATCCCTATTATGTTTTATAAATGATATATAAACAAATATGACACATAATAAATATCAATAACATTCATATAAGAAACATATCCTGTTACTCTGTATATTCATTATATCCGCAATACATTTTAATGTTTGTCTTTTCTCATTTTCATTGATAATATCCATAGATAATAGCAAAATTCACTGTTACCCAAGCGGGGTTGGATGCTCTGCAGATTATCCAGGTGAAGCTGTGGATAGTCCTGAGATTACCCAAGCAAAACTGTGGATAGTCCTCAGATTACCCAAGTGCAGCTGTGGATAGTCCTCAGATTACCCAAGTGAAGCTGTGGATAGTCCTCAGATTACCCATGTGAATCTGTGGATAGTCCTGAGATTACCCGCGCGTAAATCTTCAGACTATCTGAACGATTACAAAATTTGGTTTTAACCACACGGGGTTGGATAGTCTGCAGATCATCCGGGTAAAGTGTGGATTTTCCAGCTCTTCCAGACCGTTACGCAAGGGCGGTTGGTTAGTCCTAAAATTACCCGGGTAAAGTCCGAAATTTTTATTTTTTTGCAGCTTTACCGGCGGTTTTGGGTAATGTTAGGATTACCTTGGTAATCTTGAGATTATCCGCACTTCGGATTTTAACCATAACATATATATATATATGTGTGTTTGGTTTTTTTTGCATACAGATCTCAAAGCACCTAATTGTGTTTGTGTGTGATTACTACCGGTCCTTGGAATTGCCGCAGAAAGCCATCTAATAGACAATACAAGCACAAAAGAGTCGTTTAATAACACGACGAGGTCAGAACCAGAGGGGGTAGTCGTACTAGCTGAAAGTCTGTAAATGCAGAGCTTTGTCGTAACAGCCAGGTAATCAGGACGCCAGGAAATGGAAAGCCAAGGCCAGTACACAAAACATAGGAATACAGTAATGATGCGCTTTTCGGGTATAAAGAACCTAGACAGTGTACAGTACCACGCGTGAACTAGGATTATATAGTCTCTGAACACTTCCTATTGGCCGGCGTCAGATCTGAGCGCCAGAACATCTGAGAATGGCACGAGTGCAACAAGGTCGCAAATGGCATCACAGAGAATGACGTATGACATCGGGAGCATAAAATGATGATGTGGCCAAAGGACCGGCGTCAAAATTACTCTCAATACGGCCGATGAACAAGGAGGAGACACCCAGATATAATATCTGATTACCCAACGCCTGCTTTTTTCGGACCATTTCTCTTTATGTCTCTTCTGTCCGTATGATTAAGTCCGATTGCGCTGGACTTCCTCCCTGGACTGGATCCCCACTCGGTTAGACGACTGGTACCTGCTCCTACACCACGCATTTTACACTTTTTCCAGGCCTCGGTCCGCCGCCCATTGACTGAATTAATAAAAGACAGCCCTATCTCCTTCCTCCACACGTTTCACTACGCTCAACTCCGACACTACCTTGATAGTATATCTCAGAAACACCAACTGGGGCGCCCGTTGCAGCCATTTGAGAGATTATGTCACGCTATGGGACCTCTCACACATGGTCTGTCATTACTCTACTCGTTGCTCCGGGATGCGGCCTCAGATGTACCGCCACCTTATATGGGAAGATGGGAAACCATGCTAGACGTTGTCCTCTCGGACGAACAATGTCTAAGATCTGTGGACTGACTCATCATTGTTCCACCTCCCCCAAATCACAGGAAACTGCATATAAAGTCCTTAGCTTGTGGTACCGCACCCCAGACAAGATTAATCGCTATGATCCCCAGGTTCCTGCGCAATGCTGGAGATTTAATGATGCACTGGGTGATAATATGCTACACATCTGGTGGGACTGTCCGGTACTTCAACCATTCTGGTCCGAATTTCATGCCATTCTCAAAGGAATTTACGGACCCACCACCAGAGTTTACACCAGCTGGGCTACTCTTTCACCATAAGGATTACTCTGTAGCTTCATATAAACGTACACTGGCCATCCGCATTCTGAACACCTCTAAGGCCTTAATACCTCTCTACTGGAAACAAATCACCCCCCCTCCTCTCTCCTTCTGGTTCACTCGCATGGAGGAGCTCCATTCGTTGGAACAGCTGATGTTTAGCGCCTCAGACAGGTTGCCACAATACACTATGATCCGGTCTAACTGGATACTCCGGTCCTCGAATCGCTGCTTCCGAGCGTTACTTGTCCTCCCTGATTAAACTCTTATTTCTGCACTGTTCTAGAACCCCGGTATTCAGACTATATGTGTAATATTGGATCAATAAGAGCCTTTCTCCTCTACCAGTCCCCTCCCCCTTTTTTTTCTCTCCCTTAATCTGTTTTCACGTTTTCATTTTCTTTGAAACACCGTTTGGGATGTGCGTATTCTTCTGATGATACTTCTTATACCCAAATGAACCTGCACGTTCACTGATGTCTGATTTTACGTGACTTTATTTTGAAAAACAATAAACAAATATTTACAAAAAAAACGTCCGATTGCGCTTTTCATTCCATGTCCGTTTATTGTTATATGCTCATGTTTTGTGATCGGTTCACTTATTCAATAAACCTTTTCATACAAAAAAAAAAAAGAAAACTCAAAAGGAATAAAAAAATATTTGGTTTTGGTAGTAAAAAAAAACAAAAACAAAAAAAAAAAACCCAGGAGGAGGCAGCAAGAGAGTGGGACCTAGGAGCGATCAAACCACACCGAGAGACGGGTGAAGTTACAATATTTAAAAAAAGGAAAATGTGTACAAGTGATCTCTATCCTTATGAAGACTCTGCCGCCAAACGTCACATCCAGGGCTGGATTTACAATTAGGCAAAGTAGGCAAAAGAGGGACGCCTTGCTCTGTAGCACAAAAAAAGCCCCTGCCTAGAGGTAGTTAGCCGGGATATACAATCCCCAGCTTGGAGCTGGGTCGTGTCAGGGAGAGCAGGCTGGCAAGACTGAGCAGTATGAGCAGCCAGCTCTCCAGCTGCCCATCCTTGGCTCTTTGCCTTTCATCCCAGCCCCAACCCATAAATAACCAGTTCTTAATAAAAATAAAAAATGCATCTCCCCCAACCTTTGCACTTTTTATGTGGGGGGGGGGGCAGATTTCTGTGCCTACAGGCTCCTGAGATGTATATCCTGGTAAAAAAAAAACCCTTGATATATTTTTATTATTATTATTATTATTCTTTATTTATAAAGCGCCAGCATATTCCGCAGCGCTGTACAATAAGCACAGTACAGACAGGGTTACAATACATTGAACAACATTTGACAAACAGTACAGGAGGAGATGAGGGCCCTATTCCCGTAGGAACTCACAATCTGGGAGGGTTGGGGTTGGAAACAGGAGGAGAGGACTGTAAGGTGAGAGTGATTGATGGTTGCGTCAGTGAGTTGGGTGGTAGGCTTCCCTAAATAGGAATGTTTTAAGGGAGCGTTTGAAGGAAGAGAAGTTAGGGGAAAGTCTGACAGTACGAGGAGAGCGTTCCAGAGAGTGGGGCTTAACATAGGCTTTGAATTAAACCGAAGATTTTAATGAGGGTGTGTGTGTGTGTGTGTGTGTGTCAATCTATACATACACACGGGGCGTCCCAGTTAAAAGTTGCATGGCACCCATAGACCCATGCCACTGCCATCAGAGGGGACACCCTGTAGGCATGCATGAAGTGTATAATCACACACACTATAGTGGTTATTCAAAGAGCACGGAAATTTCACTACTCTTTCATTCAGCGCACTTCGGCAAGCTCAATTCGCCAACCCTGTGGTGAATTCAGCATTCACCTCAGAGTTGCCGAATCGATCTGCCGAACGCATTTGAAAAAAACGATAAACCGCCGAACGTAGCCAACTATCCGCCGAACGCCTCCGATCAGCCGCTGAACAAAAAAGGTAAAAAAAATTAAATAAAAGCGCAATATTTAAAAGGCGTTTTAAACAAAAATAGAAACATAGAAAATGTCGGCAGATAAGAACCTTCGGCCCATCTAGTCTGCCCAATTACATGGATACTTTACCTGGATTTATCTTTTGTTTAGGATAGCCTTATGCCTATCCCATGGATAATAAAATAATAAAATAATGCAAAAAAGTGCATGGAAATAATACATAAGGTCCTATGAATAACAATAAAAAGGTTAGTTACAGAATAAAAAAAACAGCATTAAAAAAAATATATCAAAAATTTTGCAGAAAAAGTCCAGAAAAATGCCTAAAAAAATTCAATTAATAAAAAACTTTTTGCTGCAAATGAAAAGATAAAACGATTGAACAAAACCTGTTGTTTTCATCATGTGTCCGTTTAGCTCGTTCCCTTTGGTTATTGTAAAGCGCTGCGGAAACTGTTGGCGCTATATAAATAATGACAATAATAACAATAATAAAAATGGGGAATTATTTTACATTGAAACCTATCGATTTGCCCGTTTAAAGCTGTTGAACGAAAGCACCGAAAACCAGGACATTTCACTGACATTTCTCTGCTGTTCGGCGTCTCTGAATACATTTACCATTACTTTTCTATGGGGGAATTTCACTGCCGCCGAACCGCAGCTTATTTCGATGGCAATTCACCAATATTTGGATTGAATAGCCTAATTGTCATGAAATTCCACTGCATGGGGAAATTCACCATTCGGTGCAATTTGACTCTCTTTATGTGTATATATATGCTGTGAATGTGATGGCATGTCTATTGTGCTATTTCCATCACCGACCATTCGCGCATGCAGGCTGTGAAACCTGTCTGTCGCTCTCCCGGTGAAAAAAATTAACTAGGAGAAATCACTCGCAATCTGTTCAGTTTCTCCAAACTGTTTTGAGCTTAACCAAACAGCCCGGCTTGTGCCAATTATGAGCTTTAAACGGTTGGCTTATCTCTGGTCCTTGCCCGAGTATGTGGAGCAGAAGCTGGGCAGGACGGATCTCCAGGAAGACGCGTTTGTGTTTTCTTGGCCGTAGCTTAGCTCGGATATTTGTCCACAGAGATCAGCACAGAAAAACATAGGAAATGAGAGGGAGATAAGAGCTCAGTGTCTGCTTTGTAACTTCCCTAATTCTCACCTCAGGCTCTGGTTAATCCCTGGCCTTTGCCCTCACGTTGTACGGAGCTTCTCCGTTACCCCAAACAGGGGTGTTTCCTGCATAAGCCTGGACCTAGGACAGCAAATTGGAGGAGGGGGAAGAATTTCCTTCCTCATTTCCTCCTCTTTTAGAGATCCAATATATTTGAGGTGTGCAGGTGTATAACGGAGCCACCCGGTGCAGGCCGCCCCCCCCTAGGTACGCCCCTGCTCCTGTGGAGGATCGCGCTTTGCAGCCCCGTCGAACGCGCGTCATTGTGCTTTGGGGAGGCTTTCAGAACATCCACAGCACGCCTGCTGTAGCGAGCACCATTCGTGCGCGTGCTACAGCGTGTGGCCCTGTCGCAGTGTCACAACGCTGCGACGGACGCCAGGAGGCACGTCAGTACGGGCGCACATAGTGCACTCATCTGACCATCTCGGAAAAGTGGGGTGCAGCAGAATTTGGATTGCATAGGGTAGGCTTAAGTTTACGTACATCTCTGCCCCAAAATACACAGAAACCCTTAGGTTTCTAGCGGGGCATACGGCTGTAGAATCAGAGGTTTGTCCCTGGCACACAAAAAGGAGCGTCGAACTTGCCACAAAATTGCACTGAATGGTGAGTTTCTCTGTACGGTGCAATTTTGTGGTAATTCATCTATTCACAAAGCAGTCAATTCTCCAAATACTGGCAAATTAGGTGATCTTCGGCGGCAGCAAAATTGGCCCATAGTAAGAATGATTAATCTATTCAGAGAACGCCGAACTGCACCAAAGTGTTTTCAGTGATCCAAAAAGGTTTAAACAGGTTTAAAAAAAGGTTTGACAGGTTTAAACAGGCGAATCCCATAGGATTCAAATGTAAAAAAAAAAATATATATATATATACTTTTTCAACCATTTATTATTTTCAGTGTCAGCAAAAAGCCTTTTTTATTTATGTTTTAGAATTTTTTTTATACCTGGAATCTTTTAATTCAGGCAAATAATGCTTTGTTCATTCGAAGGCGGGATTCTCTAACAAACCCTCATTCCCGCGAAATGATGAGATCCTTGAACCGCATCTGTCGAGTTCAATATCAGAGAAATTTTTATTTTCTTTATTGAATCATTCTTAAGATGGAAACATATTATGGGTCACCGCACTGTGCGCGCCTGGTCACAGGAATTCCCCAATTACTTAATAGCCAGCAGGTTCCGTAGTGCAAGTGCAGAACCGGTTTATCGTATGGCTCTTTCAGATCGTCGCTTTGGTAGGTGGTCTGGGAGAGGGTGACAGCGTCATGTGGAGTATGCCGATCTCAATAGTGACCGGCAGCCAGGAAATTCAAATTCCCGGCTGCTGTGGACGTTGGTGTAGGCGGAGGTAACTACTCCACCTACCCAGAGTTAACAACAAATCGGTGCTGGAGGGAGGAGGAGAACTCCGCACATCCTGGCCACTTTAAAAGCTAAAACGGTCAGGGTGGGGAGAGTGTCTCTAAAGGAGAATTCTATTCCTAAAAAGTGGACATGGGCAATGGATTGATCCAACCAATGGATCTTTATTAAACCTAAATAAAGATTAACTGGTTGAATTGAAAAATTGCCACTTTTCTCCAAAATTCCTATCCTGGTGTGACGTGTCTACATATACATTTTGAACCAATACGGTGAGGTTATGGCAATCCCTCCCCATGATGGAGATAATAGGGTTTTAATACATACCGATACATTTATGAACACTGGTACAAAGTCAAAAGCCTTGTGCAAGCTCTCCAGTCACCGACTCTGACCATCAGAGTACAGGAGGTTCGGAAACTCTGTGGGCTGGGTCCGTTAAGCCTGGTGCTAAGATTACCAGCCACTTAAGCCTATTGAGTTGGTAAATTTACCATAGCTCTGGTTACGCTTACGCCAGGCTTGGATCAGGCCTGAGCTCTGTAATGTAGCAGATTTCAAAAATCTCGTATTCACTGACTAACCAGGAGAAATTCCTTTTTATCCGGCCTAATAGACCCTGTCCAGCACTCGTATGTCAGTGTTCCTACGACAGTCTGAAACGATAACGTGTGATTGTGATCTGTATCTGTGAGAATGGGGGGTTACTTTGGCAAATTTCAGTGAACTATGGTGGGTCATGTACGGTGAATTCTCTATCCTGACATTTGTCATGCATGCTTATGCTGTGGGGTGTCGGATCTCATGTGCCGGCATTGCCATCGGGTCGTTTCGATTCACGTTCTTCAGACGTTGTCCCGTCGGTTGTTTCAATTGCTGTCCTGGATCGTTCCGAAAAACTCTCTCACAATTCGGAATGTTTTGAGAACGATCTGTCATGCAGCTCGTTCAGATGCACACTCTTGCCACAGCCAATCAGAAGCCTCATGGCGTCATAAATATTGACTTCTGGCTTTCCTACTTGCTCTGTCCTGATTTTGCTATCTCTCGGTGCATTCCAGATTATACTGTGTCTGATCTCGGTTTCTGACTTCTAGCTTTGTGCATTGACTACAAACCTGCTTCTCTGCTCCTTGACCCTTGCCTGTCTGGGTGCCTGATTCTGTGTTATTGACATGTGCTTGTTTACTCTCCGTGTACCTCTCCTATACCAGACCTCTGCTTCTTTTCTTGGATATACTGTTTTGTAACCCTGTTACTCGGTCATTTAAGGACAGACTCAAACACTAGTTATCCATGTCTGTCTGTTCTGCTATCTGCATGTTGGGTCACTTACTCATCATTACAACTTTCCACTGAAGTTCTCCATACTCATCATGTTTTCCATTGTATTTGTTGTTGTCTAGTGTTGTTTCTCCTGCTGTTGTTGACTGTTTCGTCGCTGGATCGCTGATCTTCACAGTCGTTGCAAAAACTGTGATTTTTACTGCTGAACATTAGAGTTGAGGTTAGTCACAGTCAGAGTTTGACTTTCTTAAAGGGACTTCTACTCTGAGGTCTGAAACATTGTGCCTTTTTATACAAGCCCAAACAGAATGAGAGAAAAGCAAACATCAAGAATGACCCCAGACTACGTTGATGCAGTAATCCTGGGAGGCCAATATGTAGCACAGACTGACTGCCGGTGAATGGCATCAGATCTGCTGTTGTTGCCTGAACACCAAAACTATGAGCTTCATAGCGACAGGAATCCCTTTTTCCAAAATTCTGCTATATGACGAACAAGAGGAAAATGCTTCTTCTAGGTAAAAAGACTCAGGAGCCCAATATCTGAACGTGAAGTGCATGTCTATCAGCTGATAAAACGTTGCTCGTTTGAGGGCGGATCGGGCCAGTAAAATGCCCAAAAAAACCGACTGGTTTTCTACCAGCATCGCACAGATTTGTGCCTTTTTATACTTTTATACATGACTATTAGAAATATCCGATGTTTAAAAAAGATTTCAGTCTAATTCCATCTAGTTCCTTGCCTGAAAATCCATTTAGCAAAATCCTTTCAGCATTTGACGTTTTTTTGGAAAACGGCATATCGAAAAAATTCGAATTGAATCGATAAAGTGGATATTTTCATTAAAAAGTACAGAGCGACAACATATGAGCTACATTTTTACTGGGAATCGAAATGCCAGTAAACCTGGATTTTATTTTCCCAAACCGAACTAAATGGCAGAAAATTGTCTGAAAAAGGTCTTCATTAGGGATGCACCGAAATTTCGGCCACCGAAAATCATCAGCCGAAAATTGTGTTTTCGGTTTCGGCCGAAATGGAAATTCAGGCCAAAAAACGGCTGAAAATTTCCATTTCAAAATTGGGCCTGGAGGCCTGTCCAAGCCGGGGGCTCGCCTGAGCCTGGAGGCCTGCCAAGCAGCCTGCGGCAGCCGGAGGACCGTCACCGCTGGAGCTCAGGACTGAAGTAGGAGAATGTAGGTGAGTATGTATGGTGCAACCAGTCAGCCATGCGAACCTGGGCCTGGAGGCCCGGCTGAGCAAGCTGCTCGGCCGGCCTCCAGGCTCAGGCGAGCCCCGGCTCGGCTGGGCCTTGAAGGGATCAGGTGAGTCCCTGGCCTCCAGGCCCAGGTTCTCATGTCTGATTTTCAGTTTCGGTATCGGATTTCGGCCAAACCGATCCCGAATTTTTGGTTTCGGTATCGGATGGAAATTTCAGTTTTGGTGCACCCCATGTCCTCATTTTGGCCATCGGGCAGAAATAAATCGAGTCAATTGTATCTTTTAACAAGACCCATACATTGCTCTGGTTGGTGAAGGATAAGAGCGACCTTCATATTCTTAAGAACAATGTCTACTTGGTGCAGACAGACGTGACACAATGGAAGATGATCTCGTTTAGCACAGTTGTTTGATCGAAGCTCTACAGTAGAGAACACAGGAATCCAATCCTGAATGGTGTGACTACAGTGTACAAGCACACAACTCTTTCTCCGTTGTCTTCTCCTTTCATGGAAACATAAGGGAGGTAGGATCTGGAGAAGCTGTTGGCAGTGAAATTGTTAATTCTCAGAGCTGTTAATATAGTTGCTCGATTACCAATGAATGTCTTTCCATGGAGGGATAATCTCTTTTTTATTCTCCAAACTCAACATACCCCACTTGGTCCCATTTATCACTCTTCAGGAGAGAATGAGCGTTACTTAGTGTTCACAAGCCGGAGGATGATCCATTAATGGCACGTTGACTGCTGTTTCACCACGGTCGTCGAAAATTCATTACGATTTCTTTCTTAACGGCTTTGTTTGTTTTGTTGCGAGAAAGAGAAGGAAAAAAGGCTAATGCTTCAGCAGGAGACAGATTGTATCTTGGTTATGGGAGATTGAAGGTAAAGCTGTCTGTAGATTTTAAACCTCGTTTAATGTCTGGATCTGGGATTCCGTTTTCAGTAGGTTCTCCGTATTACCGCAGAGTCGGGGAATTGGAGAAAGTGCCAAATCCTAGAAAGTGCAGGGCTTTACGCGACAGGTTAAAGCATACCTGTACGCAAACACCTTGCAACACATCGCCCGCAAAAACGAAAAAGATTGATCGATTTAGGCTAGGGTCAGATGAGCGCATTTTGTACGGACTGTGCGTACGTGCAGTACGGACGTACTTTCTGACTGACGACAAGGTAGTGGCCACACAGTCCGTTTTTTTCACTGACGGATTTTTTGACTGATGTAGCAGGGAAAATAAATTACAATGAAAAAACATTCTGTCCGTCAAAAATGCTGGACGTATAAATGCAGTCCATCTGACCACGCTCCATCACTCACACACAAAGCTATGCAGACGTTGTGGACGTGGCGCACTCCGCACGTCCGTTCTAGCAGTATTACGTTCTTGCCTAACCTGCGTCCGTTTGCAGCGTCCGTCATGCCTCCGCACTTCTGTGCAGACGTACTTCGTGTGTGGGGCTTCATTTAACACAATTGTATGCTATCACGGACGTACTTATGTGCGGCAACACGGACGTTAACACTGCGCTCATCTGACCCTAGCCTTACAGATAGTGAGAAACGTGCAGAGACTCGTACACCTATGGAACATCAGGTGCTCTTATACGAAGACCTACGAATACACCTGTAAATAGAAAACTATTAAGCTTAGAATATGTAGAAACCTACGTGTGTATAATAAAATGGATACATATATATAATAATACACAATCTCATAAATGTCCAAGACTATCATACAAATGAACCTCATTGGGGTGCGTAATAAAAGCATTTAAATATACAAATATGTACAGAGACAAAATGATACATATATATTTTTTTAAAGTTATAGTGGAGGGCAAAAAGTGAGGTTAAAAGTCTCTATATAGCAAATAATAAAGTTTAGAATTGTAGAAGACATTTGCACATCCCAGCAATTCAGAGAACTGCTTCACAGAGCTCATGTGCTACATTCCCCATATGCAGCAATGAACTCTGGGTAGGACATGCAAATAAAGTCTGCAATTCCTCACTTTTTTGCATCCTGGTCTGTTTTAACACAGAACCCTCCTTGCCAGCGCCGTGCCATACTAGATGGCTTTTTAGCAAAGGTCAGGTTATGCAACGAGTCACAGCCACTCCTGGACAGCTGTTTTGGCTTATTATGCCCTCATCAGCAGGAGATAGGCCGTGACTCGTTGCTATTTGATGCTTTACCCCGAGGGGAAATCACTACACATTTAAGTTAAGATGGAGGGCAAAAAGTGAGATAAAAAAGCCTCCACGTGGCAATAAATTTATATCGCTAAAACATTCACTATGGATCCACATATAAAGTTTATAACGTGTAATCGGCCTAAAATCACACGAATGAAACCATTCGAAACAACAATTACACCTATAACTAAACAAAAACACACAAAAACTAACATATATTCTCTCCTCCTGTTTCCAACCCCAACCCTCCCAGATTGTGAGTTCCTACGGGAATAGGGCCCTCATCTCCTCCTGTACTGTTTGTCTAATGTTGTACAATGTATTGTATTGTAACCCTGTCTATACTGTGCCTATTGTACAGCTCTGCGGAATATGCTGGCGCTTTATAAATAAAGAAGAATAATAATAATATTCTATTTTTCCTATGTAATTTGCAATCTATGAAGCAGACCCAGGGCTGCCATCAGAAATATTGGGGACCCTTACTGTACCACTGGTCACAAGGCCCCCCTCTCCATCTCAGTAAACAAATTAAAAAGAAAACATTTTGCAGATTCTTCTACTTACTTAATTTTACAGGGAGAGGACTCAATTCCAGGTGATCCGTCAAGGGAATAAAAAGTGTTCCCCGATAGGAGAGCATTCACGGTGCAACTTTATCTGGTGCAGACCATACCAATCGTACGCTCAGTGAGGTGGGAGTGCAGTGAGTGCGCTTACCGGCAGGAAAAAAACGTGAACACCCCCCGTCTCAATATTAATAGTTTAATACGTATCTACGTACTCCAAAGCAAAGACCGGATAAATATATAAAAGGTAGGAGCAGTATCTGTAAAATAAATTACACATCCGTAGTGCAGACCGCAGATAAATATATGAAACAATCGAGCCCCGCTAGAATATCGCTCACAAGATGTGAATACAATGTAGGCACATAGCAGGTACTTTGTTACCCCTCCTGGTTGGAATGGGAGTTGATCACCTCCAGCAGTCCATCGTCAAGGGACACCACGGTAGCTCTTTCCAGAATGCTCACCATCTGGTGATTCCAGGACTGAAATGGCGATTTCATAAAATTCAAGCCAAGGCTCTTAAATTTAATGAAACATCACAAAATAAAAGTTGGAACACATTCCAACGCATTTCATCTTTATAAGATCAAAGGACTTCATCAGGGATAAAGTGTTCGCTACAAGTGTCACAAAATATATACTGAACATATGGTTCTAATTAATTGTGGTGTGGGGTCTTAGCCTTTGTAAGACTGTTCTGTTGTATAGCTCACATCATTGATATCTCTTTTTGAGCTTATTAAAGAAGAATACGCAAGGACCAGCAAGAGGGCTGCGGTGGAAGGATGAAAATCAACCTCCACAAGATGGCGATCATTAAATGTGAACTATAGCGCTATCTGCGGCGAAAGGATGAAAAATTGACCTCCACAAGATGGCGACCACTGAGTGTGGATTGGACGGTCACTCGCGATATGTCATTTCCGGCTGGAACGGAAGCGGACTGCCGGAAGAAGACAAGTAGATATGCGTTCCACTGTGAGGCGCATGGCGTTCCGCTCATTAAGATACATTCAGATGTTAGTTATTTCTCTGTTAGGCGTAGGCTGGCCCCAATAGGTCTTAGAACCATATGTTCAGTATATATATTGTGACACTTGTAGCGAACACTTTATCCCTGATGAAGTCTTTGATCTTAAAAAAGATGAAATGCGTTGGAATGTGTTCCAACTTTTATTTTGTGATGTTTTATTAAATTTAAGAGCCTCGGCTTGAATTTTATGAAATCGCCATTTCAGTCCTGGAATCACCAGTTGGTGAGCATTCTGGAAAGAGGTACCGTGGTGTCCCTTGACGATGGACTCCAGGAGGTGATGAACTCCCATTCCAACCAGGAGGGGTAACAAAGTACCTGCTATGTGCCTACATTGTATTCACATCTTGTGAGTGATATTCTAGCGGGGCTCGATTGTTTCATATATTTATCTGCGGTCTGCACTATGGATGTGTCATTTATTTTACAGATACTGCTCCTACCTTTTATATAGTGCTCTTACCGGCCCCTGGTGCATTGGCCAAACAGGGAATTTGTTATCTTGGTGGGCCAGTCCTGAGTGGCATGGAGGGTCCCTTATATCTCTGGTCACTTAGACAAACTGCACAGGATTTGTGGGCCCCCCAGAACCACTGGGCCCCTAAACACAGCATGGGCTGTCACCCCCTGATGGCAACCCTGAGCGGATCTCTTCTTCTATATGACTTTTCTTATGGCCTCCTCAATGATGACCCATTATAGAACTACTTTTTACTTCTTCTAGGAGTAGAATATTAACTGCGAGGTTACCTCCGAACACTACTTTCCGGTTCAAACCCAGTCCACAATGCGGATGGGCACCGAAACGTTCTTCACAGCTGAGTGATACCGATATATGCCTAAATAGATATTAGACTGGGATGAGCTATCCAGGCCTTTGAGATGCTTTGGAACTCCACTTTCCATGATGCTCAGACATTCATTAGGTCAGCAGAGATTGAAGGAAATGAAGTTCCAAAACATCTGGAGCGCCAAGTTTGCTCACCTTGGTCTTTAGCCATATCTGGCACTGTGATGCCCTTGGTGACAACGATTGACAATATATATACATATACAGTTGTGTTCAAAATTATTCAACCCCCATTGAAATTGAGTGTTTTGGCCAGTTTGACATTGATTTAATTGTAAGCAAGATGACTGAATGATCAAAATCAAAGAGGCACATGTAGGTCAGACAAATATAACATAACATTTATAATGAAATAACCACAAATGTCTTTTCTGTGCTCACATCATTATCAGTTTTATTCAACCCCCAAGTGACATTCAATCTTAGTACTTAGTACAACATCCTTTTACAGTTATAACAGCTTTTAAACGTGAAGCATAGCTTGACACAAGTGTCTTGCAGCGATCTACGGGTATCTTCGCCCATTCGTCATGGGCAAAAGCCTCCAGTTCAGTCACATTCTTAGGCTTGCGCACTGCAACTGCTTTCTTTAAGTCCCACCAGAGGTTCTCAATCGGATTTAAGTCAGGTGACTGCGATGGCCACTCCAAAATGTTCCAGCCTTTAATCTGCAACCATGCTCTAGTGGACTTGGAGGTATGCTTGGGATCATTGTCCTGTTGAAAGGTCCAACGTCTCCCAAGCCTCAGGTTTGTGACGGACTGCATCACATTGTCATCCAATATCTCCTGGTACTGAAGAGAATTCATGGTACCTTGCACACGCTGAAGCTTCCCTGTACCTGCAGAAGCAAAACAGCCCCAAAGCATGATTGACCCCCGCCATGCTTCACAGTAGGCAAGGTGTTCTTTTCTTCATAGGCCTTGTTCTTCCTCCTCCAAACATAGCGTTGATCCATGGGCCCAAACAGTTCTAATTTTGTTTCATCAGTCCACAGAACACTATCCCAAAACTTCTGTGGTTTGTCCACATGACTTTTGGCATACTGCAGTCGACTCTTCTTATTCTTTGGAGACAGCAAGGGGGTGCGCCTGGGAGTTCTGGCATGGAGGCCTTCATTACGCAGTGTGCACCGTATTGTCTGAGCTGAAACTTCAGTACCCACATCTGACAAATCTTTTCTCAGTTCCTCAGCAGTCACACGGGGACTTTTCTCCACTCTACGCTTCAGGTAGCGCACAGCAGTCGAAGTCAGCATCTTCTTTCTGCCACGACCAGGTAGCGTTTCAACAGTGCCCTTTGCCTTGAATTTGCGAATGATGCTTCCTATGGTCTCTCTTGGTATGTTTAACATCTTTGCAATCTTCTTATAGCCATTGCCCTTCCTGTGAAGAGTAATCACCTCTTCTCTTGTCTTCCTGGACCATTCTCTTGACTTCACCATGTTTGTAACCACACCAGTAAATGTCTAGAAGGAGCGGAGTATCACAGTCATTTTAAAGCTGCCTAATTGGAGCTTATTATGCTTTATTGCTGCTCCGTGACATCCACAGGTGTTTTCAATACCTGATTGAAAACACTTGAATGAACCTCTGTTCTTCAGAGTGGTAGTCTTTAAGGGGTTGAATAATTGTGTCAATGAAGAATTCACTAAAGAAACATTTACTACTGTATTACAAAACCAATTGATGTCATTTTAGTTGCATATGGTTCTTTAAAAAGTCCTTGTAGGATTTCATTCTGAATACAATTACAAATGTACACTAAATTCCCTAAAACCCTTTACAGCATTGGGGGTTGAATAATTTTGAACACAACTGTATATTCCAAGGACACCTTGAAGCTGATACAAAACACACAGATCCAGGAGGATCACTTCCCAACTCCAGCAAATACAGGGTTTAGTAGGACATGTTACTGCCATTCATGACACAAGCCTCAAGGGTGAGAAATGCGTCGGTAAAACCAAGGTCTCGTGAGGAGTACCTTTTCTGAGAAGCCAGACCCAAAAGCAACCATTTAAATTCACTAAACTTTCCTCAAGATGTGGGATGACATTGGTAAGATAGAAAATATGCCATTAAACTACGCTCCGATATCTGCCGTTCCTTTGTGCACCCAGATTTTTGGTACCTTATATAAAAAGAGTCTATAGAAAAGGGGTCAGCAACCTGGGCCCTCCAGATGTCTTGGAACTACATTTCCAATAAGCTTCTGCCAACCTATTGTGAGGCTGAGCATCATGGGAGAAGCAGTTCCAAAATATCTGGGGGGGGGCAAAGTTGCCGACTCCTATTTAGAGCATTGTGTAAATAATAAAAACCTCCCAAATTCTATATTATTAAACAGAAACCCTTCAGTCTCACTTTGGGCAATAATAGCCAGAAATAAAAATGTTAACCACTTGGAGTACCTGCTTTCTGCCTGATTGACTAGTGACGTCGGAGCTCGGTGGGAGACGAGGTGCATGGAGAAACACTTCCCTAAGGAGGTGTGACCAGAAGTGGTGATATTATTTAGATTTTCATTTTATTTTTGTTTACTTTAGAGTTTTTAGTGTGTGGTCTTTATTTCATTACATACCGAAATTGTTTGTGTAACACAGGACATTTTTTTCTTACTATTGTTCCAGTATTTAGCGCACTAGTATGCCTGTGCCCCGGTGCAAATGTCCTCAAAAAATCTTACATAAGCAAAAACAACTTTTTTAAAATTATATATATATATAAGCTGGTAATATGGGAGAACTCGGGTCTTTATAAAAAAAATGAAAACATTTATTCAGTTACATTTAAAAAAATAAATAAAATAAATAAATAATAGTAAAAAATAATAATAATAATAATAAAAAAAATAGTCATCTCCGTCCATTCCTCTTAACCAGCCGAATTGTCTAATTTTATTTCATGTAACCTAATATATAGAATTTTATTTTTATGAAGACCCTTAGTGCGTCCATATTACAATATATATCTATAGAATGATCTACTTGATGCTTGTGGACTATAGGTTTATATCATGTCCCCCAAGCCACAAGACATACAGGGTAATTCAAAGAGATCCGAATTGCTTGAGAAAGGTAACCGAACGCTGAAAATCAGCGTTCGGTTACCTTTCCTGGCCATTCGGCTATCCAGAGAGCAGGCAATTCGCCAAATCCTGACGAATTGCCTGCACATACGGTGCCTGTTCAAGGGCAGTGAAATCCCCGTGAAAAAGCACTGCTTCGGCTATTCAGAGAACACAAACCAGCAGTGAAAGGTTCCCGAAATGCTCTGCCATTCGGTGGTTTAAGGCTGGGGTCAGACCAGCGCACTTTTAACGTGCGTTCTGGCACACATAATTACGGCCGCACTAGCAGCAGATGACGGGCAATGACGGACAATATAAGATGTACGGCAGCACAAAAGTCCGGCCGAGCAACGCAAGTGGAATTTGAACGCATTTTTCTGAGAACACTGAACCGCTAGTACTGACGTACTGAGTGCGCAGCTGCGGCATAGCGGCGTGTGTGCGTGATTAGGAGATGTCAGACACTGCTAATGTCCGGCCTACATAACGTCCAGACGCAAAAAGAGTTTTATTGACGATCCGTACAAAATCCCGCCCGAAAATGCGCGTCGTCTGACCGTTTTTGCGCATTCCGTGAAAAAATCCGTCAATGCGTTCGGACGCACTTTTTCACGTTCGCGGGGAAAAATGCTTTCGTCTGACCCTAGCCTAATTCGGCAGGTTTATTCAGATGAATCCCATAGGCTTCAATGTTAAAAATATTCCCGTTTTAATTCAATATCTAATAAACCGTTCATTATAAAATTATGCAGTAAAGAGTCTCTTTATTTTTTAGGATATTTTAAGCATTTTTCTGGATTTTTTTAACTTATTTTTTCTGTAACAGCCCTTTTTATTATCATTCCCTGGACCTCATATGTAAATTTCAGACATTTTCGCTCAGTAGTTTCTTTGCAAACAGCGTTTCACTTTTCAATCATTCATGCAAACTGTTTTCCTAATTTATTCACTTCACTCTGTCTGTGGTGTCGGCTTTCTCCGGCGGCTTCGCTGCGTGCGATCGGCTCCTGCTCGGTTTTTCCGTGGTTTTCGGCAGGTTAATCCAGATGTTTTTGTGGCTTTTCGGCGTGCATTCGCTGGGTTTTGCGGTTAGTTTTCGTCAGGTTTTCGGCAGCTTTTCCCTGCAAATCGGGGACCCTTTGGTGTTTGCTGAATTCACCGCAGGGTCACCGAAATGGGATCGGCAAAAGGAACCGAATTGAAGAGAACGAAAAGTCACCGAACGTGCGGTGACTTTTCGAATCTCTTTGAATAACCCTGTAAGGATCAAGTGTTCGCTTTTTGTCATTTTTTTTCCCCCATTTTTCCAACAAAGATAAATTTAGGGAAGGAGAAAATCTGTAGAAGACCTTGTTCTATAAGCCCTTCCAGAAATGTTTTAATGACTTGTTCACAGACAAAATAGTTCCCTGAAACGTGAAGGTCTTTGAATCCTCCATATTTATTTACCATAGCGGCGATTATGTTTTCTAAGGACAAGTCCCGAAATAAAAGCACTTGCTGCCGTTCTGCTAAAAAGGGATAAATGCTACTTTTGCTTCCCTTGGCCTGAGGACGTAATTACCAAAGATAAAAAAAAAAACAGTCCCCTATAAAAACATATAGGAGCTTATTCATTACGGGGAAAGCAAGAGAAAATAAAAATCCCCACCTGACCTCTGAATAACCCAAGCAGGAGATTAGCCGATTTCCAAGCAACTTTGTTGTCATCCTATGGGCCAATTGCTTCTATTGACACTATGGATAAGCACCTTAAGCAGGGAGCTACATACCATTAACACCCTATTATTTTATACAGCGGGATTTACAGGGAAAAAAAGGACGTCGTTGGGACGGAGAGAGTTCAAAACGATTACGGGACAAGATTCTTATGGTCCCTGCTTCAACATTCCAAACGGAATGCTGGGGGTTAATAGCTCAATTCAAGTCCCAGCACCGTAATAAGGGCTACGCTTTCCATCCGCGCGTTTAATGTAACGATCCGCATGCTGACACAGCACACCAAACAGCTAATAAAGAAATACATTAAAACCAAAAAAAGCAAAATCGAGCAAGGTTATTGACCACAAAATACAATAAAGTATAACTATTAAAAACGAGGGATGTGCGATTCGTTTCATACCGATTCGTTTTTCTCCTGAAACGGGCCGATTCGGTGCTTCAGATTCGTCCGACGTTCCGAACCGGACCGGCAACGAAATAGACACCATCCGAAATAATTCCAGATACGAAACGAAAAAATTTCGTTATTTCGTATGGACATGAAATTTGTAAAATCGCAAGTCATTTTCATTCTATTTGCGATTTCAGTTCCTTTTCGGTCAATTTCGGACAACGTATTTTAGTATCGTTTCGAGTCCGGTTCGGTTCCGTTGCTGATTTCGTAATTTAGTATCGTCAGTCACTTTTTTCACTTGTTCCAGTGCTTTCTTTCTGCATCAATAATATATTTATTTTAAATATTTAATTAGCTTTTCCCTAAATCCCCAGTCTAACAGTACAAGATATTGATATTTTATATGATTAAATAAAGTTGTGCAATGCATATTCATAAGAAAAAAGGTATCTTTCATAAAAAAATGATACGTCCGAAGGAACGAATTGGCAGGATTACCGTGTCGACCGAAATATCGGAGCATCCGAAATATCATACGTCTAAAGTCAAAATTAAAATCCAACAACAAGGATGGACCCTTTGAAACAAAAAGAACAGACGATCCGAAAGACCGAAATTCCGATTTCACGAAACAAAAATCGATACAAAACACCGAGCCGAAACAAAAATGGTCCGAAACGATCCGAAATGAAACTTGAAAAACCTAACGTGCACATCGCTATTAAAAACTATTAAATTAGAACATTAAAAACAAACCAGGGGCCAGATCACAAATCGGACGTAAAAGGTAAGATGACGAAATGGAAAACTTGTGCATCTATTGTTTTCAATTTGCAGCTCACCTTTAACATCTGAATTATGACCGAGCCGCTTTCTCTGCAGCTTGAGACTTTCAAGCTGCACCTGTAGCGAGGATGTCAAACCCCGGCCCTCCAAATGTCATTAGCGAACAATTCCCAGAAAACTTTGAATGCAATAGATGGCCAGAGAATCATGGGAGCTGCAGTTCGGCAGTATCGGGGGTGGGGTGGGGTGGGGCGGTGGTATTTATTTGAGAGACCTGCTCTAGTGTACAGGTCAGACATCCTAATCTGGAATTCGAAAATTATTTATTTATAAAGTATTTTACCAGGAAAGACACATTGCGATTTCTCTCGTTTTCAAGTATGTCCTGAGTAAGTCAGGAAGATTCTGAAACATTTAATTTTCTGAGCCTTCCGGATTTTAGTGTTGTCAACGTTTTGACGCTCCAGACCCATCCTGCCGCCTGGGAGCGTGTCTCCAGTCTCTGCAGCAGAACACGCTAGGAGCCTCCGGGCAGCCCCAGTGTGATACCTGCGGCACAGAGTCACTCTGACTCTGGGCATCATGCCACGCTGCCGCTACAGACGGAAGGGGATTGCGGCTCTTCTGCTGCAATCTCCTTCCTTTCAGATGTCAGATTCTACCGGATTCTGAAATCCAAAATGCTCGGGGTCCGGAGCATTCCTGACAAAGGTGCTCAACCAGTATGGAGGCAAATTTCATGCTTTTTTATCTTGAACTAAACATAAATATATATATATTTTTTAAAAAGTCCTCCAAAAATGGAGCTAAAGAACCCAAGAAGGGAGATGGTATGACAAAATCATCCACTGTTCCCTTGTAACAATAAGGGGTGTCTGTGCTCACCAAAAACACCCCTTGTGCATGGCTGTGATCCCGGCATGAGCACCTCTCCAGTAAGTGTCCTTGGGCAAGACACCTAATGGTACATACTTACCTACCACACAATATCGGCTGTAGAGTCCAGTGGTAACGTCTCTATCCTTCGACCGTGGAGAAGCAAGTCAAAATACCATTCAGCATATCCCTCTACTACAACTGTGGAGAAGCAACTCTCAACTTTACCAGAAGCAGGTTCAACCTAACCACCAGGTCGCTGATCTTCAATCATGGAAAGTCAATTCGATCCTGCTCAGAAAACGCCACCAGCGAGTGTCCTTGGGCAAGACACCTAACCATATGGATGCGCCGACCTCACAAATTACTTGTACATCTCATATACTGTAAATTCCGTTGGGAACAGGGACCCCCTGAATCAGGCCGTATCATCCATGTGTGGTATTCCAATGTATCAAGCCCATGCACACTGATCTTGTAAAGTGATGCAGAATATGTGGCGTTGTATAAATAAAAGATAATAAGAATCCAACCTTTTAAAAGGTTCAGTTGCTCCTTTCACATTTCGACCAATCAAAATGTTGTTTGTCCATATTGTATTTTGTCTCTTCTAGTATGAAAAACACCCAGACCCCCAATTTCAATCAGAGGAGCTAGAAAATATAAGAATTGGAGTTTGCCGTCCCTGACGGAAATTATCGATTTTGTGGGAGACTACCAAAACCTGTCCAATCCCCCCCAAATAATAAAGCATTGGATTATAATTTTAACAGAATGTATATCAAGCAAAGGAATTGTTGTGACGTTAAAAGGAATAATATTTTCTCTATAAAGTACGTGGAACCCCAGCTGGTCGGATGGCTGGTCTGACCCCAAAATGATGTAATGAAGTATTTATTGGTTTACCTAGTAATGTTACCCATTCATTAGGGCCGCGCATTCCAATATACATAATCAATAGCAGAATTTAAGGTCTGCTTGGCGTAGGTTATAAAACCCGCGCTGTATATCTCGGCCTGTCAAAGAGCCGTAAATATCCCCACTCACAAGCGACACATTTTCCAATGTATCGAAAGTTGAGTCCGGTCAATAACCTTAGACGGCGTTTGTGAAAGCTGCGCTGCAGGATCCCCGCATCACTGAATCATTCTTCCTGCTACGTACGCTTTGTGATGAACAGGAAGAATGATTCACCGCATTACGAGGTAAGCCTTAACAACTAAATCCTGTTACAAAATCTGTGAGATGTTACCGGGGAACACCACGGTAACTGTTTTGTTGTTTGTTTATTTTTTAAACAAGTATAGCAAGATTCACTATTAATAAAGCGGTTATTCACTAACCTCCAAATTGGCCCCGAATTGCTCCGTACGGCGAATTTCACCGTTCAGTGCAATTTCGGTCAATTAGCCAAATGCAGGTAAATTGATAGCAAAATGCGGTGCCCCTTAATGTCTGTTGGGGATAGAAATAATAACAGACGTTCACTATTAACTCTGTCAGGGTTATTCAAAGAGAATTGAAAAAGGCACCGCACGTTCGATGACTTTTCGTTCTCTTCAATTCGGTGCGATTTGGCGATCCCATTTCGGCGACCCTGCGGTGTATTCAGCAAGCATCACAGGGCCGTCGTAGTGCAAGGAAAAGCCGCCGCAAACCCGACGAACAGTCACCACAAAACCCGGCGAACGCTCACCGAAACCTGCAAAAACATCTGGATTAACCCCGCCGAACACGCCGGAGAAACCCGAGCAGCCGCCGAGCAGCCGCCGAGCAGCCGACACCGCAGACGAATGGAGTGAAGAGAAAAAAAAAACAGTACGCTTGAATGTTTGAAAAGTGAAACGCTGTTTGCAAAGAAACTACTGAGCGAAAATGTCTGGAATTTACATATAAGATCCAGTGGATGATAATAAAAAGGGCTGTTACAGAAAAAAGAAAAAACGATTTTAAAAAAAAAAAATGTTCCAAAAAAAATCCCGAAAAATGCCTAAAAGATCCTAAAAAAAAAATCTAAAAATAAACTTTTTACTGCAGAATATTATAATAAACCGTGTATTAGATATTGTATTAAAACGGGAATATTTTTAACGTTGAAGCCTATGGGATTCACCTAAATAAACCTGTCGAATGAAACCACCGAACAGCGGGGCATTTTGGCAACTTTTCACTGCTGGTTTGTGTTTTCTGAATAGACGAAGCATTGCTTCTCTATGGGGATTTCACTGCCCTCGAACAGGCACCGAACAGGCACCGTATGTGCAGGCAATTCGCCAGGATTTGGCGTATTGCCTGCTCTCTGAATAGCCGAATGGCCAAGAAAGGTTACCGAACGCTGATTTTCAGCGTTCGGTTACCTTTCTCAAGCAATTCGGATCTCTTTGGATAACCCTGTATGTCTTGTGTTGGCGAATTGCCTGCTCTCTGAATAGCCGAATGGCCAGGAAAGGTAACCGTACGCTGAATTTCACTGTTCAGTTACCTTTCGGCCCCAGTTCGGATCTCATTGAATAACCCTGTAAGTCATCGTATTGTGTCAAAGCAGTAAATGTGATTATAGAAAATAAAAATGGGGAGATATCCCGCTTCTGGGGATTTGTAGGGATCATAATGAGCAATGTCCAATAAAGGGCAAAAAAAACATTAACAAATTTACTTGCAAAATAACCACGTCTCAGATTTATTGCACAACTTTGGGCATGTGATCTAATCTAATCTGATTCTCAGAATGTAAACAAGTATGATTCAAGAAGTTTTTTTAGTCTCTACAATGCATGGAGTGTGTTTTATAGTCAAATAATAAGTATCCCAGGTTCTTTCAAAGATTCCTAAATTAGTTTGTCACATAATGTGTCAGAGCTAGGTCTGCAAAATAAAAGGGCTTCCGATTTTTTTTTATTCCACTAGATTTAAGACACGAGGTCCACCTTTAAACGGGTTATTCACTAATCTCCAACTTGTCCCCGAATTGCACCAAACGGGGGAGTTTCATCGTTCGGTGCAATTCCAGGACATAAAATAAAAGAGACCTTTTGCTCTGGAACCCGCGTTATTTCTGCTTAAATCAACCTTATTGCATCACAGTTCTTGTAGCATATACACATATAGAAGTAGGACTGCAACTAATGATCATTTTCATAATCAATTAGTTGGCCGGTTCTTTTTTCGATTAATCCATTGATCGGATTATTTTTTTTAATTTTGTTTTTGTTGCGCAGAACCGTTTCTTCTGCACATATGTATATTTTGTTGTATCCCCAGACATGTCATTTTTTTTTTTGCTGCTGTCCCTTTCTATGTTTTCTTTTTCAATCCCAAAGTGGAAAGGCTTTTGGTGAGGGTATAAATATAATCCCACCAGTCTGTCTCTTGGCTGAGAAGCAGCATGAGGACATGTAGTTGTTTAAAAAGCAGCTTTTCATTAGGTTAGGACTCACCTAACCAGAGGTTGCCGTGATGTGGCAGGTGGGTTTAACACTCTAATGGCCATTATGGTAAACTAAAACCTCGGTTTTGTTTCGCATGGAGCCACGGGGGTAAGCACAAATGACAACCTTTTTTCTTGTTATGTTTTATACATGAAGGGCCCCATTACAATCTTCATGCAAAAACGCACGCGCAACGCGTGAATTTTTACGTGAAGCGTTAAACGTTAACGCGCGTAAATCAACGCTGGTATTACAATGCTCGTGCATTTTTTTCATCTGTCAAAAAATAACGTGCGTAAAACGCAGCAACGTTGCGTGCAGAAATCAGTGTGTGGACTGTTTTTTTCACGTGATTCAGCCAATCAGAATTAAGAACCACAATTGTCCCGCGTTTAAGTTTTTGCACCTGTCAAAGTCAATCTGCGCATATACGCTGCAGCAATAAAAAAAATAAGCACAACTTCTCAAATTTATTGGTTGGGTATGTGTAGAATGTGTAACTATACTTTGCGGCGTATTTTTTTTTGGGCTGGTGTATTTGGTTTCGGCCAGGTTGATAGAATGTGCCATTAACACCAGCTTTTAGGAGTTGCTAAAATCATGTGTGCAAAGGCTGTGCGTTACAAACTGTGCATAGATTGTAATACCATCCGCGTACCAGCGCACAAACGCATTTGTACTCACAATGCTAAAGTACAGTAAGCTCACGCAGCGTTCGCGCAGGTTCACCCGCGGTAGTCGTATACAGTTGTGTTCAAAATTATTCAACCCCCAATGCTGTAAAGGGTTTTAGGGAATTTAGTGTACATTTGTAATTGTATTCAGAATGAAATCCTACAAGGACTTTTTAAAGAACCATATGCAACTAAAATGACATCAATTGGTTTTGTAATACAGTAGTAAATGTTTCTCTTGTGAATTCTTCATTGACACAATTATTCAACCCCTTAAAGACTACCACTCTGAAGAACAGACGTTCATTCAAGTGTTTTCAATCAAGTATTGAAAACACCTGTGTATGTCACGGAGCAGCAATAAAGCATAATAAGCACCAATTAGGCAGCTTTAAAATGACTGTGATACTCAGCTCCTTCTAGACATTTACTGGTGTGGTTACAAACATGGTGAAGTCAAGAGAATGGTCCAGGAAGAAAAGAGAAGAGGTGATTACTCTTCACAGGAAGGGCAATGGCTATAAGAAGATTGCAAAGATGTTAAACATACCAAGAGAGACCATAGGAAGCATCATTCGCAAATTCAAGGCAAAGGGCACTGTTGAAACGCTAACTGGTCGTGGCAGAAAGAAGATGCTGACTTCGACTGCTGTGCGCTACCTGAAGCGTAGAGTGGAGAAAAGTCCCCGTGTGACTGCTGAGGAACTGAGAAAAGATTTGTCAGATGTGGGTACTGAAGTTTCAGCTCAGACAATACGGCGCACACTGTGTAATGAAGGCCTCCATGCCAGAACTCCCAGGCGCACCCCCTTGCTGTCTCCAAAGAATAAGAAGAGTCGACTGCAGTATGCCAAAAGTCATGTGGACAAACCACAGACGTTTTGGGATAGTGTTCTGTGGACTGATGAAACAAAATTAGAACTGTTTGGCCCATGGATCAACGCTATGTTTGGAGGAGGAAGAACAAGGCCTATGAAGAAAAGAACACCTTGCCTACTGTGAAGCATGGCGGGGGTCAATCATGCTTTGGGGCTGTTTTGCTTCTGCAGGTACAGGGAAGCTTCAGCGTGTGCAAGGTACCATGAATTCTCTTCAGTACCAGGAGATATTGGATGACAATGTGATGCAGTCCGTCACAAACCTGAGGCTTGGGAGACGATGGACCTTTCAACAGGACAATGATCCCAAGCATACCTCCAAGTCCACTAGAGCATGGTTGCAGATTAAAGGCTGGAACATTTTGGAGTGGCCATCGCAGTCACCTGACTTAAATCCGATTGAGAACCTCTGGTGGGACTTAAAGAAAGCAGTTGCAGTGCGCAAGCCTAAGAATGTGACTGAACTGGAGGCTTTTGCCCATGACGAATGGGCGCAGATACCCGTAGATCTCTGCAAGACACTTGTGTCAAGCTATGCTTCACGTTTAAAAGCTGTTATAACTGTAAAAGGATGTTGTACTAAGATTGAATGTCACTTGGGGGTTGAATAAAACTGATAATGATGTGAGCACAGAAAAGACATTTGTGGTTATTTCATTATAAATGTTATGTTATATTTGTCTGACCTACACGTGCCTCTTTGATTTAATTGTAAGCAAGATGACTGAATGATCAAAATCAATGTCAAACTGGCCAAAACACTCAATTTCAGTGGGGGTTGAATAATTTTGAACACAACTGTACGTGCACTTTTTGCGCTGACATTGTAATACGACGTTCAGCGCAAAGGGTTTTGCTCCTCGCGTTAATGCGCACGCGCTGACGTTTGCGGGAAGATTGTTATAGGGCCCGAAGTGGGCTGGATACTTATGGTTGACACAGCCGCCCTGGTGCGCAAAACTGTTTTATTCTACATATAAAAATAAGGGACGCTGTCTAAAGTTTAGAACCTTTCATTCCAGCAATATTTCTGTAAAGGATCAACAAATACATGAAAAATCTAAATGAGCAAACTTAATATTTTTCTTAACAATCTCATAATTCCTATACAAACTATTTCCCTCTAATTGTTAACATGGTTTTGAATAAATGTCATAAAACATTTTTTCAGCATAAAGCACTTGTAGTGAAGGGGTTAAATACTAGACAAAAATAAAAGTCAATTAAGTAACCTTAGATAAAGCGGGTATTTTAGAAATTGGCTAGTATTCTGAATTATCTTCAATTTTCATAGAGGTTGAACTTCCAGCTCATCGACCTCATCATGGGTCCATGAAACGATCTGAATGTGGATTGTAGAGATTGTCACGATACAAAATAGCTCGCGTTGATCCCGATGGGAATTTCCCTCCGGCTGTGAGAAAAGCACTAATGGCTAATTGTTCAGTTCTATGAAATTTAGGTAACGGCCCCTGACCTTTAGTGATTGGTTTTGGCGGTGCTATCTTGGGGAAAGCGCCGTTGTATGACTGGCAGGGAAACGATCCCCAATGAATTATTGAATTTCACATATGGAGGATTAAAAAAAAAAAAAGAAAGAAAATTTAATTTAAAAAAAGAAATGGCCTAAAATGTAGTTGCGTTAATGCTTCTTAAAACGAATCTGATCCCTTAAAATGGCTTAATACAGGTTGGGAGGGGTGTGAACAGTCACAGCTTTGATTTGGATCAGTCATCCACTTCTCAACATGATACCTTACCGGCTAGACCACTATTTCTGCTATATGAGAAAATATCCGTAAGTTTAAAAGGGATACGCTATTGAAAAATAGAATTCCCTTTCTTTTGCCGTTAAATAATTGGGCAGACGCTGCCGAGAGCCTCTGCCCAGTTATCTATTATTATTTATTATTTTTGGGTTATTTTACTCACCTTTTGTCTCTCGTCTCATGCTGCTCCTCCTCACCAGCTTAGGGACTCCCAAACTTGGAAGTCCCCGAAGTATTTCTGCGCAATTTGTGTCCCTACGCAACCTGCACAGCATAACCACACGCTATACAGTCTATAGAAGTCTTTCATTTTTCACCTGGGAGTAGAAGAACGAGCTGGTCCGTGGTATCTTGTCCCTCTATTCTGGAGTCAGGATTTCTCAAGGAAATACAGACTCAAAGAATCTGGTGTTTAGTGATTTTGCTTTAGCAATATCACTTAAAAGACCATAATAAACCCTCCAAAAATCCCTTACTCCCCTCATCCCACGGTGGATTGGGAGGCACAATCGACCGCGAGCATTGGGAGTCTGGGAACATTACCAGGGTGTATGCAAGGTATCTCACAGATGGTATACTATTTGCGGCAATATAACCTTACTAGAATGTAGGGACGCACATTTAATGCCATCAGAGATGCCATAATTGCCTAATCTGGCACATATACACTGCACAACATGCGGGTAAACACATACACAACCCTACAGTATTTTCCTTTCTTTGAATATTGTTCTCCTGCTTATGGGATATATAGGTATGGACACCCGATGTATGACTGCTCTCCTGTGTGTCTCAAATGTATAATTTAAAAAGAATCAAAAGAATGATCTAGGAATGACCGTAGGGATGCACCGAAATTTCGGCCACCAAAATTATCAGCCGAAAATTGTTTTTTGGCCGAATGGCAGAAACGTCCAAAAACACCAGCCGAAACCTGACCCAGTTGAGCCTGGTGCTCGATTCGGGCCTCCATACCTGGCCGAGCCTGCTGGTCGCCTGAAGACGGTTCACCTGAAGGTTATTTTGAAACTTTTTAAAAATATTTGTTCTTTTTTCTCTGTTCTTTAAAGACGTTTTTTATTTGTAAAAGACTTTATAAATTTGTAACAGATCTTTTTATTATTTTTTATAGGATCTTTTTTATTATTTAGACACATTTTATTAATTTAAGCTCCTATTAGGAGAATAGGAGACTTTGTGGTTTTTTTTTCCGAGTTCGGAATTTGTCAATTTAGACATCTTCCAAGATATTTTCTGTCCAATTTTGGCATATTACTTTGAATAAATGTGTGGTTATTAATGGAATGATTTTAGTTTAAAATAAAATCTGATATTAATACAATTCTACAAAAACAACTATTCAGAAAAAAATTTAAGGTTAAAAAGTTATTTTCGGCCGAGCTCATCTTGCAGTTTTGGTCCCAAATTTTCATTTTGGTGCACCGCTAACAATGAGCAAACTTGATTTAAAACCCTATAACCCCTTCACTCTCAAAATCGATTTAACTCTATCGTGCATTAATGCATACACAGGCATTATGCAGCACATACAGATGTTGGTATTTTTTGGAAGCTGCATTGCTAATAATCTCATTTTAAATCACTACAAATCCTCATTAGCAGGAGATCTCTTATTATCTGCATCACGTTTACTCTATTTGACACAAAGGCCATTTCTACCTGTATGCTGGCAATGCAGACCAATTGTGACATTGTGCGAGATAAGGGACACTATCTAGAGTGTAGAACCTTTCAACCCAGCAATATTTCTGTAAATGTTAAACCAATAAATGAAAAAAAATAAGCAAAGTGACATCATTTTCATCTTTTAATTCCCTCAGAACAATTTCTAATGAAAATTGCTGTTTTACCCTATATTTATCGTTTATTTGAAACATTGTATGCGTAATTATGTTCTGATAAAATAAATAAATTCCGGTACCACTGCTTGGTACTGGAAGGGTTAATAACGCCACATATAGTTTCTCTAACCGGTTTATTTTCTCTTGGTTACGTGCCAACACACCTCTGTCATTACTTCAGTTTCCATAGTCTCTGCTGGTCGTGATTAATGGATTTTTCATACTTTTTGGAGTATATTGTTTAATATGATGAATAAATATCATTTTTAATGCGCCGGGTTTTGTGACGGGGAGCAGACTGCGTGGATCCCGGCTGGGTGGAGGCACATGAACCTTACTGACCTACATATTATGATTTAAAGAACCTTTTAACATGTCTAAGGCAGGACAGGGGAAACTCCACGAGAGCCCACCGCGCCAGGGGTTTGAAACGGAGACCTCGAATTCCCTAGCTCCTGCAAAAATGTAAAGGGTCTAAGATCATCAGCGTCACTGACGGATTGATGGACATGTCCTCTCATATGGTGGCCCTAGTCTTTAAAATTAAGTCATGCATAACTCATACAGAATTTAAAACGCACCCTGCGTATCACGGGGAGTGCTAAATACCATTTACAACAATGTTTTACCTCCCTTGATGACCTGTCCGGCACCTGCATACCTTATTAAAACGGCATATGTATGACGATTTACCTTTCCTACACGGCACATTGGATGTCGCCAAGTATTTTAAGTGATATAAACTAGGCGTACGTGTGTATATTCACTCAGAAACCCTTTACTCCTTGGACTTTGTCAATAACAAAAGCTTTATACATCTATATATATATATACATATATATATATACACTGTATATATAGTTTATTCTATGTTATATATTTACAGCTTGCGTATACCGTATCTAAAATGCTTGGGAATCAAAGTGTTCCAGATCCCTTTGGATTTTAGAATATTTATGGTATGGAAGATGTGTGGACGTGTTGTATAATATGTATGTTTTGTTTGTGGGGTTTTTCTGTTTGTATACATACATTTCAAAATGTAGCAAGGATACTTCCATGTCCCCAAGCCTAGTACTGCAGCGTCGTCCCCCCCCCCCACAATATAATATTTTAACCCCAACGCCACTTTTGGGGAGGGGTGTGTTTAGTGTTAGGGTCATAATTATTGACTCCATGTCTGCTTTTATTTATTTTTTCTTGCGTCTAGTGAGCACTGGCCAGCAGCCAGTAATTTAACAACCCACCACGTGCCGCCGAGTACTGTAGATACTCGAGTATACCGCTAGATTTTGGTGCCAAAAATTTACCTTAAAATTGGAGGGGTCACGTTATATGCGAGACATCTGCATCGCGTGTAAAATAAAAAAAATTGCCTTGTTCTGGATCCCAAGTCTCAGAAGCTCCGGTAGTCTCACTGAGGTGAATGCGGGCTCCCTGATGCTTGCAAACACTTCAGGAACTCCCAGATTCAGGAGACGTAGGATCCATCACGGCCATAGGGCACGCTCGGTTTAAGCCAGTCTTTCACCTCACTCACCTCCGCCGGCCATCTATTTGCTAGTAAAGATGGGTGCCCGGCGGCTTCATACTTAGTAACAACTCCAATCATTCTAGAGCAGAACACCCTGGCTTGAGGTGGAGCCTGACTGTGTTAAGAGAACCTGGAAGGATCTTAATTGTTTACTGGTACAGTAAAATTTTTCTCCTCGCGTTATATTCGAGTCTTGAGTATTCTCCCATTTCCATAATAAATATCTATCCATCGCGTTATATTCGGGTCACGCTATACTCGAGTACCTACGGTATTTGATCAATGGCGGCTAGCGTTGATTGCCTCAAATGGTTTATTCCACAATTTGGTTCCCGTGGATCTTTAAATAAATTTTCGGAATAACCCATTTGGGTAAACTGAACCCCCCCCCCCTGCACAAATCTGTATTATTTTGTAATTCATGCATAAAAAAAGAAGACTAATTTATATATAGGGCCTATTTACTCTTCAAACTTTTTATTTATAAAAGTAGTAGTAAACCAGGAAGGATACATTGAGATTTCTCTCGTTTTCAAGTATGTCCTGGGTGGCGAGTATGTACCGTTAGGTGTCTTGCCCAAGGACACTTACTGGAGAGGTGCTCTGGCCAGGACTCGAACCCTTGTCTTCATACAGTGCGATTTCGGGGCAGTTTGTCTATTCAGAAAGCTGTCACTTCGCCAAATACAAGTGATATGACGGCGAAGTATGGGGCAGTTCGGCGGCAGTGCCCCATAGAGAAGTAATGGTTTGTCTATTCACAGAACGCCAAAAGGATTTTCGGTGATTCAGTTTGACGGGTTTAAAAAGGCAAATCCCATAGGATTCAATGTAAAAACTTATTATTTTTACAAGACCGTTAAGGCTAGCGTCAGACAAACGCAGTAAGCACGTCCGTGTCGCCGCACAGTTTAACGGCCGTCGTAGAATTGATTTTCGATTAATAGAGACCAACACATGAAGTGCGCACGCACCATGCAGGTGGCAATGAACACCATTTAGGCCTCCACGTAAAAGCGCAACGAGAGTGCACCATGTCCACGTAGTGGCTTGTGTGCGTGATGACGTGACATCAGGCGCATCGCAATTGCGACGTCCATCACGTTGACGCTCAGATTTTTTTTTTCGGTCTGGCTGACTGTACCGGTCTTCTCATTTTAATTAATTTTGTTTCCCATATTTCCCTTTTTATTTTCTACATCTACAGACGGCAGGGACATCCCTGAACACCCTGCGTCTTCAAAACCCTCCCGCCGCCAGGACGGCATATAACGTCCTGCGGCAGGAAAGGGTTAAACAACTAAACAAACCAAGATAAGAAAACAAAAAACACAAATCTAGCGGAACATTGGAACCATGTCTCTGTGTGGCCGTATATTTAATTTTTTCATTTTCATTTTTTTTAACACCTTTTTGTATTTTTTTTGCTGAAATTTTGGTTTTCCGATTTATTTTTTTATAAGTCTTTTTTTCTCGATTCTGTAAAAGACCTTTTTTTTTTTAGTTTTTAAAGGACCTTTTTTATTCTTCAGACACATCTTAATGCATTTTTATTGGTTTAAACACTTATTAGGAAATCGAGTTCAATTGTTCTTTTTTTTTTTTGCAGTTCGGTGTAATTCGCCAAGGCCACCTCGGTGACATTCTCCAACTTTTTCGTGGGGCTTCGGCGTCTCCACCTTCGGCGTACTACGGTGACCAAATGCTAAATAGTGAATTCACCGGAATTTTGGCAAAACGAAATCGTCGAAGTGAAAAGCACTGAAATTTTTTATAGTGATTATTGAGAATTATTATATCCTTCCTGGCAAAATACCATGGGCCCTATTACATTCGTCGCCCAATTCTTAACGCGTGCGCAAAAACGCATTAACGCGAGGGGCAAAACCATTTGCGCACAACATCATATTACAATCTATGCGCAACGAATGCGCGTATTCGTCTACCGCGGGTGAACCTGCGCGAACGCTGCACGAGCGTACGATACTTTGCGCGTCCTATACTTAACATTGTGAGCGCAAATGCGTTTGTGCGCTGAAACGCGGATGGTATTACAATCTATGCGCAAATTTTGACGGCCAACGTTTGCGCGCATAATTTTAACGTTTCTGAAAAGCTGGTGATAATGTCAAATCCGAACGTCCTGGCCGAAACCAAATACACCAGCACGACAAAAAAAATACAGCTCAGTATAGATACACATTCTACACATACCCAAACAATAAAATTGTGAATTTGTGCGTGTTTTCATTATTGCTGCAGCATATATACTCAGATATACTTGGACAGGTGCAAAAACATAAGTGAGTCAATTAAGGTCAATTGATGTCAATTGAGGTTCTTAATTCTGATTGGCTGAATCCCGCGAAAAAAAACAGTCCGCAGTACGTTACTGCGCGCGTATTTCTCTTCGTTTTGCGCGTCGGTTTTACGAACGTTATTTTTTGACGGATGAAAAAATGCGTTCGGATCGTAATACCACCGTTAATTTTCACGCGGAAACGCTTGACGTTGCACGGAAAAAAAATTGAGCTGCGCGTACGAATTTGTGCGAAGAATGTAATAGAGCCCTATATAAATTATTATATTACTAAAGTGAGAATCGGGTTGTTGAATTATCTTACGGCGCACATGCATCAATTTTTGCAGATATGAAAAGTGTTCTGAATAATATAATCCGTGTTAGGTCACTTGGTTAAGTCCCGTTGGACGGTAGAACTGGATAGAACGGAATATGGCGTTCAACAGCCAAACCGAGCGATACTGTGGCCTGTATTCCAACCTTGGCACAGACGGAACCAGACCTGTTGTAAACCTATCAACTCCATAGAGTAATGACTGAAAAGTAACAGCTCTGGTTAAGTTTACACCAGGAGTGGAATAGAGCCCAAATTGGACGCCAGTAAAGGAAATGCTTAGGAAAAGTCAATCAAAAACCACTATAGGTTTGTGTTTTTTCATTTCATTTCTTGGTATGTGTTTTTCCGAGCTGGTATGCTGATGGGCAAATGACATGTAAAGCCTAGTGCAGATGAACCCCGAGCAGAGCCCTGGACATCCTAACCATCAAGAGCACCTTGGCCGTTCAAGTTGGTGTCTTGAAGGCCACTAGGGCTACATGGCTGTAATGGAAGAGTTGCACTCGTCCACGTCTGTTTCAGATGTATTGACCAGCAATTTCTTACACGATTACCCAAGCAGACACTGACAAGTGCGACCCCTGCTCCAACAACAAAGTGGCGCTGGCCAGCCGCATGATGGAACTTGGCGAATGGAGCCCTTTGCGACCTGAGCTAAATTAAAGACACGCTAATGTCAACTCATATTGTATAAAATACGTTAAGGTCTGTTTTCCTTGTCTCTGAAATCCAAAGCACAAGTAGGAGAAAAAGCGGACTTAACCCCCCCCCTTTAACACCATTGAGTAATGGATACATTCTTTCCATTCTAAGTTGAATGTGGACGTATACATGGACAGCGGTATGCAAATCGACTTAAAGGCATCGTGACCCGTAAAGCCGCATCCTTTCAGAAGGCAACATGGCAGAAAAATCTTTAGAAAGGAGATATAAATTACGGCACTGGTGCACGATGCTGATTTAAGAGGGCTGTGTGGTTTGGGGCACAAAGCCATATACCTTGAAGTGACTGTTGATCAGAGCGTACATTAGTACCCATATATTTATCACACATCCTTCCTTGTGACTTTGTCATTAATATTGTCCGTTTACAAGCAGCAGTAGTACATGCTCATGGTGATTTAATACAGCCTGCGGCACAGTCTGCAATTTATGGCACTTTTACTGCTCTCCAATGAGGAGCTGCACGGAGCATATTTAATCAAGGTTATGAATATGTATCTATGGCTACTTAAAGAGCACGCTGCGTATAGTGGTCGCGCGTCAGGAAAACCTATGGGTTAGATGTGTTTTCTCGATCTGCTCATATGTCACCTTTGGCATTGCCTTATGTTCCCTGCGCCCCCCTCCCCCTGGCAATGGAATGGTAAAGCCAGAATTGGTTATTTTGGCCCTCTGGTGACGGGTTACATCTTTCATCAAATGGTAGCATGGTGTTAATCCTCTGCTAATTAGCACCGCAAAGAGGGGAAACTCTGCTTAGACTTATCACTGCTGCTTCTACTTAACTGCTTTATAGCTGGGATTTTGTGGTTCCTTGTGCTTAGCACTGAAACAATGTTGACATTTCAGGATGCCACAAATAAACACCAACAAAACAATAAGAAACGATGCAATTGGGAATTTAAAAAAAAAAAAAATGGAAGGTCAACATCATTTTTATTTTGAGTAGAAAAAAAAACCATGTATAAATAAGATTTCCATGTGTTTGGCAGTTTTAGGTCACATTTAACAAGTGGTTTATTGGTATTTCAGACAGTTTTAATTGCACCCAAAATCCAGAGTCTAAATCTGTTTGTTTTGGTTTTGTTTTCAAGTAGACAACCCAAGTTTTACCTTGGGACATTGGTACTGGTCCTGCTGCTATGTGTTTCTGCAAAGATTTGCAGTAGTAGTATTTTTGCAAGTTTAACATGTGCTGTTGGAACCTAATTAAAAACTAATAAAAAACACCTTGATATTAGAACAATAATTTCTGTTTGTTTTTAGAATTTTCCGAAACCAAATACTTTGAATTTGGAAATTTCCTATAATCAGACAGATTCAAAAATATTAGATGGGTCAGATATCATATCTGAAAATTTGGCGACGAACACCTTTTCCAGCCTATACCGCCATACCACATGTTCGTTAGGGTTAGAGTAACTTTTAGGGTACTATTTCCGCCTTTTTTAGGGCTACTTTTAGAGTTAAGGTTACTATCTCAGCTTTTATGATTAAGGTTACTTTTAGGGTCAGGATTACTATTTCTGCTTGTTTTAGGGTCAGGGTTACTATTTCAGCTTGTTTTAGGGTCAGGGTTACTATTTCAGATTGTTTTAGGGTCAGGGTTACTATTTCAGCTCGTTTTAGGGTTAGGGTTACTATTTCAGCTTGTTTTAGGGTCAGGGTTACTATTTCAGCTTGTTTTATGGTTAGGGTTACTATTTCAGCTTGTTTTAGGCTCAGGGTTACTATTTCAGCTTGTTTTAGGGTTACTTTTGGGGTAGTGTTTCTGTGTGTTTTAAGTTTAGGGTTTGGAATTTTTCACTGCAGTGAACGCAATATTTTCAGTCAATCAAATCAATGCAATTTTGTTTCTTTGGTCTGGACAGTTTGTTTTGTGATAAAGCCAACAGGTTTGAGGGGAGATGACTGGAGTCATTTTCATACACTCTATTTTTTTCATATAAAATTCAAATTCCTAATGTGTGCTACAGAGGCTAAAATAATTTATATTGAGCAGAATATATCTGTTTACAGTAATACCTCCTGCAAAGTTTCTGCCAACAGTTGATGAAGCAACATGAACAAGTTAGGGTGAACCCCTAAGCATGTTTAAAGAAGTACTGAGCAGTTTAGCATCCATCAATGAGTGCCATCCAACCACTGTTTATTTTCAAACCATTTCAAAATGGCCAGGCTGTCTCTTGGCACTTAACCTCTTCACAACCAAGCGCTTTTTGTAGAAAAAAATATATATATACTGTATATCGTAACTTCCCATCCCACGTTTGAAATAAATTTAACAATTAAGGAGTAAGATGGACATTTTTCACGGGAATTGTTAAAAAAAATTAATGTAAATTTGCTAGTATTACATTTTTTACATATTGGTTTGTCCTTTTACAAAATTATCGTTGGAATGAAAGGTTGTAAACTCTAGATAGTGTCCCTCATCTCACACACTGTCACACAGGGTCTGCATGTCATGCAAATAGATAATAAAATGTACAAAGACCAGAATGCCTCTCGACACTCCAGATGGCAGTCACCTTTACAATATGTCCATGGGCTTAAAAATAATAAAGTGGACAATAAAAAAAATAATAAAATGGTGAGATCTCCTGCTTATGGGGGTTTGTAATGATCATAATGAGATTATTAGCAATGCAGTATCTGTATGTGCTGCATAATGCCTGTGTATGGAAATTACAACAAAACCTAGTATCTGTATGTGCTGCATAATGCCTGTGTATGGCAGTTACAGCGACACCTTGTATCTGTATGTGCTGCATAATGCCTGTGTATGGCGATTACAGCAACCCCTTGTATCTGTATGTGCTGCATAATGCCTGTGTATGGAAATTACAGCAACACCTTGTATCTGTATGTGCTGCATAATGCCTGTGTATGGAAATTACAGTAACACCTTGTATCTGTATGTGCTGCATAATGCCTGTGTATGGAAATTACAGCAACACCTTGTATCTGTATGTGCTGCATAATGCCTGTGTATGGAAATTACAGCAACACCTTGTATCTGTATGTGCTGCATAATGCCTGTGTATGGCGATTACAGCAACCCCTTGTATCTGTATGTGCTGCATAATGCCTGTGTATGGCAATTACAGCAACACCTTGTATCTGTATGTGCTGCATAATGCCTGTGTATGGCAATTACAGTAACTCCTTGTATCTGTATGTGCTGCATAATGCCTGTGTATGGCAATTACAGGAACACCTTGTATCTGCATGTGCTGCATAATGCCTGTATGTGGCAATTACAGCAACACCTTGTATCTGTATGTGCTGCATAATGCCTGTGTATGGCAATTACAGCAACACCTTGTATCTGTATGTGCTGCATAATGCCTGTGTATGGCAATTACAGCAACACCTTGTACCTGTATGTGCTGCATAATGCCTGTGTATGGCAGTTACAGCGACACCTTGTATCCGTATGTGCTGCATAATGCCTGTGTATGGCGATTACAGCAACCCCTTGTATCTGTATGTGCTGCATAATGCCTGTGTATGGAAATTACAGCAACACCTTGTATCTGTATGTGCTGCATAATGCCTGTGTATGGAAATTACAGTAACACCTTGTATCTGTATGTGCTGCATAATGCCTGTGTATGGAAATTACAGCAACACCTTGTATCTGTATGTGCTGCATAATGCCTGTGTATGGAAATTACAGCAACACCTTGTATCTGTATGTGCTGCATAATGCCTGTGTATGGAAATTACAGCGACACCTTGTATCTGTATGTGCTGCATAATGCCTGTGTATGGCAATTACAGCAACACCTTGTATCTGTATGTGCTGCATAATGCCTGTGTATGGCAATTACAGTAACTCCTTGTATCTGTATGTGCTGCATAATGCCTGTGTATGGCAATTACAGGAACACCTTGTATCTGCATGTGCTGCATAATGCCCGTATGTGGCAATTACAGCAACACCTTGTATCTGTATGTGCTGCATAATGCCTGTGTATGGCAATTACAGCAACACCTTGTATCTGTATGTGCTGCATAATGCCTGTGTATGGCAATTACAGCAACACCTTGTATCTGTATGTGCTGCATAATGCCTGTGTATGGCAATTACAGCAACACCTTGTATCTGTACTGTACAGGGATAGTCACTCATTATAACTACCTGAATTTTAACCCTGTATAGCAGTGACTGACCCCACAGCTCTCCCTGTGTTCTGCCCTCTCCCTGGCTGCTCTAATGCAGCCGTAATGTTTTTGAACTTTTTGTTACAGTGAGGTTTGGGGCTGCTCTTTGCAGCTGTTTTACAGTATTTCAGAGGGACAGGAGTGAATTCTCACAGTGAATTTATTTTCTGCACAGGAGGCACACTAATCCTGCATTAAATAGATATCGTATCCAAAATCTATTTGTATAACGAGTGCTTTTCACTGTACTGCAATGCAAAATAGAGTTAACTCTACTTTGGTAGCGAAAGGGTTAAAACATAAGAAAAAATATATCATCTGCGCTTATTCCCATTATACCGTGTGAAAGAAAACACAATTAGAGGCTTTGGTTTCTATTACTAGAAACCAAAGCCTCTAATTGTGTTTTTTTTCACGCGGTATAATGGGAATAAGCGCAGATGATATCTTTTTTTACTTATGTTTTATACATGTTGCTGGGCTGGATACATCTGGTGGTTGCAGCCGCCCCATCGGGGAATAGACGCGACCCCATCCCTCCTGTACAGCGAAAGGGTTAAAGCCAACCCTTTGGTGCAGGCCGGGAGAACCAATGAATGTTACATATGGTTGGTTGGTCCAATTGTGGTTTACACAGTTCTGTGCTGCTAAAGGTGGAATTTCACCATCCAGTCTTTTGTGGAACCTTTTAAGGTGGTCTGGGCTGGAACTTGGTGCCAAATATTCAGATTTTCTCCAAATTGAAGCCTGGGACAGTACGAGTGAGTAGAGACGCACGTACCACCCCCCTTTTTTTAATTATAGAAGAGCAATTACCTAAACAAAATTACTTGGTGTATTCACAGTAACTTTGTAAAGTTGATAGTTTGGGGTAAAACTCTATAAATAACAAGCAAAATTCTACTTAAACATAAAAGTAAGGATTTATAGGATGGCAAGAGATCCAGGAGAATCTACGATCCCAAGAAAATGACACAGCTGCTTCCCTTTAGAACTGGAAGAGAGAGACGCGTTCAAAGTAAAGCCATGATACTGGTTTCTCACAATGTCTATGCCCTCCACAAAAACCCTGTACGTTCACGTGTCAGTCTGTGATGGTCAAGTGGTTTCACCTGTCTCGAATTATCTCTGACTGCTCAGGGAAAAACATCTAACCTTCAACGAAATGTCACTTATCTGGCGACCCCCAACAAAAAGACGCACACATGCAAAACATCAAAGCTGGTTCCAGGAATGAATGACATTATTACAGAGCCCGTCACGAGGTCATTTTCTGAAAGTAGCTGGAATTAGAGAAATGTCCAGATGTTTCTCCAACAACTGCCCCAAAGAGCTGTTCACCTTGAGCCTCTGACAGTTCTGAGTATCTGGGGGATGATGATCGCAGGGTACTTGTGAACTGACAGTTGCCGGACAGGAGTCTGACGTTACCCCCTTCATATCAAAAGAAACAAGTTACAAGTTGAAGCTTCACCACTCGTCAGAAATGCCCACAAAGAAATCATTAAGTCGTCTGCTCCACCTGTAGAAATCCGATCTCCTTCAGTCAATTGCTTATTCACATTTAATAAATGAAAGATTATGGGTTTAGCACAGATTATGTCTGCTCTTTAACCCTTAGCCCGTGAAATGAAAGACTGTACAAATTCTGCCTGCTGGGATTGCGACTATTTGTCATGCTTTACTACCCAAAAAAACCTTAAAATACTGTGTCCACATACAGTATATCACAAGGGACCTCATTCACAATACATATATTTTTATTAACATTTACAGGGTTATTCAAAGAGAATCAAAAAGTCACCACACGTTCGGTGACTTCTCGCTCTCTTCAATTCGGTGCGATTTGGCGATCCCATTTCGGCGACCCTGCGGTGTATTCAGCAAGCATCACAGGGCCATCGTAGCGCAGAGAAAAGCCGCCAAAAACCCGCCGAATACTCACCGCAAAACCCAGGCGAACGCACACCGAAACCCGCAAAAACATCTGGATTAACCCCGCCGAACACGACGGAGAAACCCGAGCAGGAGCCGATCACAGCCGCCGGAAAAACCCGACACCGCAGACGAATGGAGAAAAAAAAAAAAAACCTACGTTTGAAAAGTGAAACGCTGTTTGCAAAGAAACTACAGAACGAAAATGTCTGAAATTTACATATAAAATCCAACGAATGATAATAAAAAGGGCTGTTACAGAAAAAAGAACAAATCGGCAAAAATTCTTTGTCAAAAAAATCCCAAAAAAACTATAAATAAAGACACTTTTTACTGCGGTTTATTAGATCTTGAATTAAAAAGGGAATATTTTTAACATTGAAGCCTATGGGATTCGTCTGAATAAACCTGCTGAATTAAACCACCGAATGACAGGGCATTTCGGCAACTTTTCACTGCTGGGTTTTTGCTCTCTGAATACCCGAAGCATTGCCTCTCTATGGGGATTTCACTGCCCTCGAATAGGCAACGAATGTGCAGGCAATTCGTCAGGATTTGGCGAATTGCCTGCTCTCTGAAAAAAGGTAACCGAACGCTGATTTTCAGCGTTCGGGTTCCCTTTCGGCAGCCATTCGGATCTCTTTGAATAACCCTGTTAGTTTTTTCTCCTTTGTCAAATAATTGTGGATTTCATGAAATCATGAGAAGCCATAATTTTTATAAAAAAGACACTGAGGCGAGTATTATTGCCAAACCCTCTGTTTAATACTGTCAGTGGTATTTTAGAGGTACTATGATTACAGACTACTTTTAAACCATAAAACTCACCTGATTATACAGGTGTCAAATCAAGGGACAAATGGTAGGAAGTATGATTTAACAAAAGCAATATACACTGTACGTCGGAAATTGATCGGCAGAGAGTTAAAGGTCATGTAGTCCACCAACGGGTAGAAACGTGTGCTTCATGTACTGGAAGATGAGAGTCCTGATCCCTTAGAACTTGGCGAGTAATTCAGTAACTGTTGCAGCTCTGTTCATGAATATTAATGTTCGACAAAAAAGTGGCGTGGTAACCCCTATTACAGGGCAAGTCATATGGCGGCCAATAATGCATTTATGCTGCTTTTACTTGTTATATAGGGCATGAAAACCTACTTTGAGCCAGTAAATAAGGAGCAAGATCACATAGGGCTCTATTACATTCCCAACGCAAATGTTAACGCGTGCGCAAAAACCCATTAACGCGAGGAGCAAAACCCTTTGTGCAGAACGTTGCATTACAACGTCTGTGCAAAAAATGCGCGTTAACGTCTACCGCGGGTGAACCTGCGCGAACTTAATGTACTGTGCGTGTCCTATACTTAACATTGTGAGCGCAAGTGCGTTTGTGCGCTGGTACGCGGATGGTATTACAATCTATGCGCAAAATTTAACGGACAACGTTTGCGCGCATAATTTTAACGTCTTTGAAAAGCTGGTGGGAACGACAAATCTGAACGTCCTGGCCGAAACCAAATACACCAGCACGAAAAAACAATACAGCAAAGTATAGTTACACATTCTACACATACCCAAAGAGAGGTTGTGCGTGTTTTTATTATTGCTGCAGCATATATACACAGATTGACTTTGACAGGCGCAAAAACTGAACGGGAGACAATTGTGGTTCTTAATTCTGATTGGCTGAATCGCGTGAAAAAACAGTCCGCACAACGATTTCTGCACGCAGCGTTAATGCGCTCGCGTTTTTGCGCGTCTTTTTTGACGGATGAAAAATGCGCTCGGATTGTAATACCAGCGTTAATTTCCGCTTGTTAACGTTTAACGCTTTGTGCAAAAATTCACGCGTTTACCATGAGTTTTGCGCAAAGAATGTAATAGAGCCCATAATGCCTTAAAAATACATCAAGATATTTAAAAGCTGTCTCTCCTCACTCAGTCAAGAGGAGAGAACCATCCCTCACTTTGAAGGACACTGAGAACAAACAGTTCTCTGATATCCTTTCACAAGCCCAGGGTGATACCATGAATTCATTTACATGTAGTCGCACCTGACATTCCAGGAGTAAATACCAGCACTTGTGCCGACACTAGTAACCTATAGGGGCAGGTACAGATTCTGGCCGGTAACCCGATAGCAATTGATTCACGGATTCAACTGGAATAGAGGAGCATTAATATAGTCAGGAATTAATTTCAGGAATGGATGTTGTTTATGGTTCCACTATTCCAGGGTTCAGCAACCTTGGCCCTCCAGATGTTTTGGAAGTACATTTCCCCTCAACCAAGCCATTGAGTGACTGAGCATCATGGGAGAGGCAGTCTCAAAACATCTGGAGGGCTGAGGTTGTGGACCCCGCTATCCTGAAAAGGGAGAGAAATCTGTGTTTTTGCTCTATAATCTGATATTATTTTGTCATGGCAACACTTGAGGGTTATCCATTAACTACTATTCTTTCTTTGAAATAATGGTTGATTTACGTCTGCAAATGATAGTGAATTCCCCATTTAGTGAACCTTTCACCATTCTTTCCCCATAGTTTTTGTTTGACATTGTCTAGCGTAGTTCTCCGTGCATGTTTAGATGGGAGTCTCCACTGTAGTTTCTGTTGCAATAAATCAAAGGGTTATTCAATAAGCGACAAACTTGCCACCAAATTGCACCGAACGGTGTCACTATACAGTGCACTTTCGTGGCAGTTCGTCTATTCGAATTAGGGATTAAAGACCAAGAGGGTTCGGGCACTCAACCAAAGGAGTGCTAGAAGCGCTGGACATGAGCCTATACAGCTAGGAGACACCACACTTGTGCTCCATATCATAAAGAAGGGCTGTGCCACCCTCTACTTGGGACGAAGTGCTATACCCCAGAGCCAGGTTCAATAGGGCTCTGAAGAATGTGAGTTTTTTTCTTATAGCTTAGAAGGATCTTGTCTTTTACAGTCTGCACTATTGGTTTTATGCTGTTCTTTTTATTTTTTGAGTAAAACTTAGAACACTAAGAAGATGCAGCTACCTTTTTAGGAGTCTTCATCCTTTTATTCCGCGCCTATTTGCACTGGTTTCTTTTGAACTTACATAGAAGCATAGAATAGGTCAGCAGATAAGAACCTTTCGGCCCATCTAGTCTGCCCAATTACATGGATACTTTCCCTGGATTTATCTTTTGTTTAGGATAGCCTTATGCCTATCCCATGCCTGCTTAAACTCAATCACTGTTTTGGCCTCTACCACTTCTACTGGAAGACTGTTCCATGTATCCACCACCCTCTCAGTAAAATAATGCTTCCTGATGTTACTTTTAAACCTTTGCCCCTCTAATCTAAGACTATGTCCTCTTGTTTTGCTACTTTGTTTCCTTTTAAATATACTCCCTTCCTCTACCTTGTGGATTCCCTTTACGTATTTAAATGTTTCTATCATATCTCCTCTGTCTCGTCTTTTTTCCAAGCTGTACATGTTAAGATCATTAAGCCTTTCCTGGTAACTTTTCTCCTTCAAGCCGTACACCATTTTAGTAGCCCTTCTCTGAACTCTCTCTAAGATGTCTATATCCTTCTGGAGATACGGTCTCCAGTACTGCACACAGTACTCCAAGTGAGGTCTCACCAGTGCTCTGTACAGTGGCATGAGCACTTCCCTTTTCCTACTGCGAATACGCTTGTTCTGCCAGCATTTCCTGCTGCATACCACAATACAAAAAGACAGTGGCTCGGTCCTCATTTTCCTACAGAGCACCACATTTATGGAATAACCTCCCAGACACCATCAAATCTTCCCCCAGTCTAAAGTCACTCAAGAGGTCCTTAATAACATACCTCAATACAGAATGCACCTGTAAACATGTAACATAGTGACTGTATATAACAGCCTTCCAGTTGAAGTGGTAGAGGCCAAAACAGTAATTGAATTTAAGCAGGCATGGGATAGACATAAGGCTATCCTAAACAAAAGATAAATCCAGGTAAAGTATCCATGTAATTGGGCAGACTAGATGGGCCGAAAGGTTCATATCTGCCGACATTTTCTATGTTGCATATTTTGGCGAGCGCTTCAGACAGGGTTTTTTGCCTTCTTTTGGATCGACAGCAGTAGGTAATGTGTGAAAGGCTGAACCCGATGGACTCAACGTCTTTTTGCAGCCTATGTAATTCGCTAATTTTTATTTTTCTTTTACAAGCTGCTATACCTTTTCTCTTATGTCAACACTGTTTGAGGACAAGAGGGGTGACTACAGCGCAGGAGACATACTTCCCTAGGCTGTAGAATTTTTTTTATTTTATGTTAATCTGTATATTTGTTTTTCAATATCTTGCATTGTATTACTTTGTATTTCTGTAACTGTAATAGACATGTGCACAGCACAAAATTTCGTTTTGAACTAATGGATTAGTCCTAAAATGCAATTTATTTAGTTGCTAAAGAAATTCGTTTTCAGTTCTTTAGTATGAAAACTAATTTTGTTCATCCGAAAACCAGTGGATATAATTACTATTGTAGTGGCTCCTCAGAGGGCTGAGATCGCTGCTTGTTACAGTATCTCTCACTCTCAGCACAATGTGGGCCATATTACATAGTTGGTGCTAACTTAACCAGAGCTGTTGTAACCTTCCCAGAGCCATTATAGCCAATGGAGGTTTTCAGTTTACAACAGCTCTGGTTAAGTTAGCACCAACATTGTAATACTGCCCCGTGTCAGGCAAAGCTGTTACAATAACTGACTGCTGCTCATCACAGCGCTCAGTTTCTGTAAAACTAGTAAATAATATTTTTATATATAAGAGGTTAGAACAATATTATTTCCTTGTTTTACTGAAACTCTGAGCGCTGTTACAGTCAGTTACTGTTACAACTGAGCCTGATACATTGTACTGAGAGATAATGTAACAAGCAGCCGATCTCAGCGCTCACAGCCACTGGATTTAAAGGCTAAAAAAAAAAGGCTCCTCTCTGTATAATGTTTAGAACATCCTCCTGCATTAATTAATACCCCTCTTTGTATAATGTAGATAACATCCTCCTGCATTAATGTCCCTCTCTGTATAGAACATTCTCCTCAATTTATACCTTTCTCTGTATAATGTATATAACATCCTCCTGCATTAATACCCCTCTCTGTATAATGTATAGAACATACTCCTGCATTAATTAATGCCACTCTCTGTATAGAACATCCTAATGCATTGGCATGTGGAGTGTACAGAACTTCGGATGTTGCGATCTTCATTGCTGGTCTCCTTCACTCATCAATGTAATATCACAAAAAGGACTGAAACTAAAATGTAGTGCATTTTATTTTAGTTTCTTTCGTTTTTTGTACTGAGCAGTTTCGTTTCTCTTGAGTCATACTAAAACTAAATTATCCCAAAATTCGGACTAAATCGTTTTAGTACTAAAACGAATGCACATGTCTAAACTGTAACACTTCAATGTTCTTGAACCCAGGACATACTTGAAAACGAGAGAAATCTCAATGTATCCTTCCTGGTAAAATCCTTTATAAATAAAATAAAATAATTTCCTGCTGCTCTATTACATGGTCTACTTACCCTTAGAACCTCTGCATTAATAACCCTAAATCCAAGCCTTCAGATGTATCAAATATTCTATATTCAGCACTGGGGTTTTTACTTGCATGTGCATTTGACAACATCACTGTATCCATAGAATAATGTTGTTGTACATGCCGTTTGGATTATTCTTTCTCTTTTAGTAGATTAAAAATAATGTCCATGAGTCTAATTCGAATTAATAAAAAAAGAATATTTTTTTAAATAATAAAAAATTAAACACTTTAAATTTTGGACTCCTAGTATCACAATGTTTATTTTAACTTCTGTAATATATGTTTTTCTTCTAGAAGATACTTGCATATAATGGCTACAATCAGAAACCAACGCACTACTGGGAATTATGTGGTTCCACAAATACTGCCTTTGAAATTGCAAACGCTAATAATGACACAGAGATTCCCCTGTTCTGCATCGACTTCTCAAGTTCTCAAATAGGTGCGAAAAAATGTCAATAATTGGGAAGGGAATTAAGGTCACTCAATGACCAGAGAACATTCCTCGCAAATCTGAGTGCAAACTCCTTGTATCTCTAGAGATCAATTATGGGGTTTCTCAAATGTGTAAATAATTGAACATTGACCTTAACACAACGCGATGGCTAAAGTTTCCCGGAACAAATTCTTACTTTCCACGTGAAGGAACTGGTGATACAGAACGGGGGACTTCTCTACATAAATGATCTTATGCTTTAACATTAAGTGTAATGCGTAGTTTTACATCCTGAGTCTATAAAGACTAAAGGGTCTATTCTCAAAGCACCGAAATTACGCGCAATAGTCAATGTTCACCGTACTTTGCCAAAATTGGAATCTCCGTAGAAGTTAGCGGACGTCGGCGAAAACCGCTGATAAGCGCTGAATTGACCTCCGCGAATTCCGCGCAACCGAAAAAATATAGTCTCCTATTCTCCGACTAGGAGTTTAAATCAATAATAATGTAATAAAAATGTGTCGAAATAATAAAAGGGTCTGTTACAAAATAAATACAAAAATGTCTTAAAAAAAAATGAAAAAGATCTTTGCAAAAAAATAAAAATGAATGATGTTAAATTAAAACAGATAGGCCCCTATTACATACCTAACGCTAACGTTAGCTGCGGTATTAGCTGCCTATTACAATCCAATTCTGCAGAATCCGTTAACACCAGCAGTAAAAAAAATTAAAAAAAAGCCACATACTCACCCTCTGTCCCGCGGCGAGGACCGCGGCTCCGGTCGCGTCCTCCGGCCGGCAGGAGCAGGGAAACACAGGGGGGAAAAGTCCTCCTGTCTTTCTCTGCGTATCACTACGCCCACCGGCCAGATCCCGCGATGCGAGATCCGGCCGGTCACGTGACCGGCAGAGAGGAACTCCATGCAGTCCTATGGACTTCATTGAGAGGATGCTCGCGGCTGCGCTCAGCGCTGCCGCGCGCATCCCTAACTTTAACGCTCGATAACAATGCAGGCAGCATTTTGTGCGCCTACATTGTAATCTGGCGTTAAAACGCGGGCGAAAGGGGGGAAACTGCGGGCGCAGTTTTTCCTCCCCTGCGCCTGCGTTTTAACGCCAAGAGCGTAACAGGGGCCATATTACTTTTTTTACATGGAAACCTATGGGATTCTTCTGTTTAAACCTATCGAACTGAAACACCGAAAATTAGGTAATTTCGCTGTAATTTCGGTGCAGTTCGGCATTCTGTGAATAGAAGGCACGATTGTCTATGGGACAATTTCGGCGCTGCTGAATCGCAGCAAATTGCACCATATTATGCTATCAATTTGCCTGTATTTGGCGAATTGACATCTTTGTGGACAGGCTAATTGACCCGAAATTGCACCGAAAGGTGAAATCCCTCGTTCTGCGCAATTTGGAGGTTACTGAAGTTTTTTTTTTATTCCACTAAATTCAAGGCAGGAAGCCCTTTTATTTTGCAGACATAGCGCTGACGCATTATGTGACAAACTAATTTAGGAATCTTTGAAAGAACTTGGGATACTTATTAAAGTACCATAAAACACATTCCGTGCTTTGTAGAGCCTAAAAAAATTTTATCATCCTTTTCCGAGGTTGTGCAATAAAGCTGAAACGTGCTTATTTTGCAAGTAAATTTGCTAATGTTGTTTTTGCCTTAATTTGGACGATTCTCATTATGATCACTACAAATCCCCAGAAGCGGGATAGATATCTCACCATTTTTATGATCTATAATCACATTTACTGCTTTGACACCATACAATGACATAAACGGAGTTAATAGTGAACGTCTGTTATTATTTCTAACCCCAATAGACAATTAAGAGGCTAACCCTTGCATAATCCCCCTAATCTGCCATTTCTGCCTGTATGCTAATAATGCAGACCCCATCTGAAATTGTGTAAAATGAGGGATGTCATCTAGAGTTTAGAACCTTTCAACCCAGCACTATTCCTGTAAAGGGGAAATTAAAATATGAGCAAAAGTTACATATCTCAGAATAATAATCGTTATGTAAAATTGCTCTTGTACCCTACAGCTAATTGCCAGCTACGTATCATGGGCTCTATTAACTTATTTGCGCAAACGTTAACGCGTGCGCAAAAACTCATTAACGCAAGGGGAAAAACCCTTTGCGCAGAACATCGTATAACAATGTCTGCGCAAAAAATGCACGTTAACGTCTACCGCTGGTGAAACTGTGCGAGTGTAATGTACGTTGCGCGTCCTATACTTAACATTGTGAGCGCAAATGCGTTTGTGCACTGGTACGCGGATGGTATTACAATCTATGCTCAAATTTTAACGGACAACGTTTGCGCGCATAATTTTAACGTCTTTTAAAAGCTGGTGTTAATGTCAAATCTGAACGTCCCGGCCGAAACCAAATACACCAGCCCGAAAAAAAAAATACAGCACAGTATAGTTACACATTCTACACATACCCAAATAAAACTGATAAGTTGTGCGTGTTTTTATTATTGCTGCAGCATATATACTCAGATTGATTTTGACAGGCGCAAAAACTGAACAGGAGACAATTCTGGTTCTTAATTCTGATTGGCTGAATCACGTGAAAAAACAGTCCGCCCACCGATTTCTGCACGCAGCGTTAATGCGCACGCGTTTTTGCGCGTCTTTTTTACGTGCCCTTTTGATGGATGAAAAAATGCGCTCGGATTTTAATACCAGCGTTAAGGCTAGGGTCAGACGAGCGTGATTTCTACGGACTGTGCGTCCGTGCACACAGACGTACGTCAGTACGGAAGACGCAGTAGTGGCCACACAGTCCGTTTATCACTGACGTATATTTTGACGGATGCAGGAGAGAAAATTAAATAAAAAGCAAAACCATTTTGTCCGTGAAAAATGCTGGACGTATAAATGCAGTCCGTCTGACCACGTTCCATCACTCACACACAAAGCTATGCGGACGTTGCGGACGCAGCGCACTTTGTGCGGCCGTTCTAGGGGTTGTACGTTCTTGCCTGCCTTGCGTCCGTGGGCCGCGGCCGTTGTGCGTCCGCAGTTCAGTGCGGACGTACTTCATGTGTCAGGCTCTGATGGGTTTTCTTTCATGCTATCACGGACGTACTTTTAGGCGCAATCACGGACGTGAACACTACGCTCGTCTGACACCAGCGTTAATTTACGCGCGTTAACGTTTAACGCTGCGCGCAAAGAAAATAGCGCTGCGCGTGCGGTTTTGCGCGAAGCAGTTAATAGAGCCCCACAGGTTTATAATTAATTGTTAAAATATTATCATAACATTAACAAACAGCTTGGCAGAGACAGGGTTAATAAGTCCGATTTGATAAATCCCCTGGCGTTCTTTAAGCTGTAGGCAGACACAGCTGATGTCCTAAAAGAACGACTTTGAATACAGCTTTGTTATATGTGCTTTTGCCTTTGGGGACGATGAGGGTTCAGGTGTTAAACTCTGCGAGGGCAGAAGGGGCGACTTGCATTGGACGGGGAAATGGCAAAGTAAGATGCTCAAGACGGCGTATAAATTACAAAGTGCTTCTCTGTATGATATTCTTTATCGGGGTTAATCCCACACATTGTCGCGGCGAGGTGGCACGGACAGAAGCCGTGATTGTTGAGATAACTGGCTTACATTAACACGTCTGTGATTGGCAGGAGGATGGAGTCTTCTCTATTCACAGGTCAAGGCTTCGTTAAAAGTAAAAAAAAAAAAAAAAAAAAAAAAAAAAAAGAGGGGGGGGGGCGCAACCCAGCTCAGAGATGAATCAGCAGGAGTCTCTATTCAAATCCCAAATCTCCAGCTTTAAAGCTTTGATATAGACCCAGCTCCAGTCTGTGTTGGGCCCTACCTGTCATCAGCTACTCCCGCGGAGCCAAACACATCAGGGGTTTGACCTTGAGGCCACATTCAGGGTGGGCAGGTAAACTATCTGCTACTGGACCAACTTCCTTATCTTTCATAAGCTAGTAAGCCTGCAACAGTATCAGATTTGAGCCAAAAAACAGAAGTTTGACCTTTCTGATCCTTTTTTCTGTCCTTTATATTTTTATTAAAAAAAATTCTGTCCATCACGACTTTACATTTTTTTTTTTTTAAAAAAATACAAACCTCTCTCATCACGCTGTTTTGAGGGTATCAAAAGAAATAAGGTAAAACATAATGATACTCTGCTCATATATAGTCACGAACGTTTCATAGAAAATAAATAACTTTCAGCGGCAGACGAAGCATTCCTGGTGAGCGATGGGGGGGGGGGGGAAATCATTCCCAGAAAGGGGCTGGAGACCTTAATGCTATGAAAATAAATCGCACAAAATAATTCTGTCAATGCAGTTTGGAGCTCGGGGAGGTTTGGCCTTGGTAGGTTAGAGATCAAGTATAGAGGGACACCAGGAAAACTATTAAATATATATCATTTTTTAATTATTTTGTAGGTGTGTTGTTTGCATATAGAATATCATGTGCGATAGTATATTTATGTATATACATACTGTACATTGTCACACTCTATCCACACATCTAGGAAACTAAAATCATTTTATTTAGTTTTAGTACAAGCAAAATTAATTAAAAACAAAAATTAGTACAAAAGATCTAGTTTCAAATCGTATTACTCGGGGCAGGAAAATAAATTTGCTAAACCCTGACCTCAAGACCCATCGATGCCCACGAGGAGCTGAACGCTGGAGATCCTAGCATTGCCGGGGTCTGTTATGCTGGGTCTTTGCATCAGTTTATACACCTCAACGCTACAAGAAGGAAAAGTATTAAAACTAGGGATGCACGGATAATACTTTTTTAAGACCGAGTACGAGTACCGATACTATTTTAAAAGTACTCGCCGATACCGAGTACCGATACTTTTATTTTATGTCATGTGGACGCTTTCCAATAAGAACAGACCTCATATGAAAATTCCCCCAGCTCACATGTATATATCCCCCAAGATATATATTTATATACAGAATGCCCCAGCTCACATGTAGCTTGCCCCCAGCTCACATAGATATGTAGCTTGCCCCCCCATTCACATGGAGATTGCCCCCAGCTCTCATGGATATGCCCCCATCTCCCATGGATATGACTCCAGCTCCCATGGATATGACCCCAGCTCTCATGGATATGACCCCAGCTCCCATGGATATGACCCCAGCTCTCATGGATATGACCCCAGCTCCCATGGATATGACCCCAGCTCTCATGGATATGACCCCAGCTCTCATGGATATGACCCCAGCTCTCATGGATATGCCCCCAGCTCACATGGATATGCCCCCAACTCTCATGGATATGCCCCCAGCTCACCTGGTGGATCCGGTCACAAGGTGGAACTGGACGCATGGCCGCGTCGTGGCCGCCGAGGCCTTGACACTGCCTCCAGCCGAGATCTCGCGGGAGGCTCCCGCGAGATCTTAGCTGGCAGCAGCGTCACAGCCTCCACTGCCTGACAGCCGCTTCACAGCCATGCGACTGGATCCACCTTGCGACCGGACCAGCCGCTAGGTGAGTATGCGGCCTGCCGGAGGGGAACGTTGGCCGAGTGATTTTCATGCACGCAGCCAGCTTCCCCAGCCCCGCGGATACCAGCAAGCCGGCCCAGCGCTGGCTTCCGGTATCGGGGGGAGGTATCGGGCCATTTACACGAGTACCAAGTACTTGTGCAAACGGCAGTATCGGCACCGATACCGATACTAGTATCGGTGCATCCCTAATTTAAACCTGTATTAAATGACTCCATTAAGTGTTGTGGCAAAAAATAACAAAACTGCACTCACAAAAATAGGGGATGATCCACTAAACAGTGCACACTCCTCTGAGGTGGTTGATCCTCAATTAACAAGAAGGCATGAGCTGGTACTTGTTTGGTCCAAGAAGGAGTCTATTAATGTTTGGAGATGTCAAGGCCAACAGCCGCAATGTTTCAGCCCAGCTGGGCTTTCATCAAATATAAAAGCCTGATGGGGCTGAAATGCTGATGTTTGCAATGACACCTTCATGAATTAAAAGATGTATTCTTGGGCCAAATAAGTGCCGACTCCGTTCTTCTTCTCTCAATTAGTGATGTGGACAGCAGCTATAGGAAACCTATTGTACAAGCGAGTAGGTCAAGCTAAGGTTGTGCTTACAGGCAGTGAGACACCCATTTCCCATGATACAGAGCTGCTCATTAGGCTCTTAGAGCATCATGGGAAATGTAGTTCCAAAAGATCTGGAGGGCCAAGGTTGCTGACATGCTGTAGGATACAGGTAGCAGAAATACAGGGGATAGACCCCCTGCATCTCCTGTATAGGGAATCCCCTGCCAGATGGGAGGGAAGCCCAATTTCTGTCGTCATCAAGCTCATGTGCAATACAGTCAGTGGGCAGGGGAAGTCCGACAGCAAGAGTTGACAGCCTGCTGTGGGACAAGCCCCAAATCGGCACTGGATCAGCACTGTTCTGTGGGACCTCGCTTGTCGTGGCTGCAGTGAGCCAGTTTGGCAAGATCGGCAAATTAAAAGGCCGATACAAGTAATTTGTTGAATATTGGCCACCGTTAATCAGCAAAGCTGAACATAATCACAGGCTGTAACGGCTGAAGTTTGCTTATGCCATTGCCAAAAGATCAAAAGACTGGTAAAAGAAGGAATCCTACTCGTGTCTTACTTGTCTGAGATCGATGAACGCGAGCTGTAGCGTGTCCTCCTGGAATCCTGGCACAGGGTCCGAACTTGCAAACACTATAAACAACCACAGACAAAAGTCATTAGTTTTCAAAAACTCCAGGTTTATATTTTATGCAAATCTATTTTAACACAAATGACCAGGGGTTATACAGGAAATGCAGGATCTTACATTACAAATTACAAATAGTATTAAATGGAGAACTCAATGGATACGCGAGTTCAAAAGGTTTACGCAAAAACTGCATTAAAAGCTGTAAGTGCCAAAACAAGACGGAAGATTGATTTTATACCGGCGCAGTATCCTGTAAATAGAAATGAGGGTTTTTGGGGAAAAAAATACTACTAAAAATCTTCCATATGGTTACAAAAAAAATAAAAATATTAATTGTGTACTTTGTGACCACAAACATGAAAGGGGATTTATTTTTTTTGTAATTGTTGGTAAGGCAGACGGTATGGGTTTCGTTTGGATTCTCGCGCTCGGTGAAAGGCTGGTTGCATAACTAGGCAGATCCATTAGAAATACAACAAGTCAACACGTCTCTCAGAAAAGGTGTCTGTCTGAAAAAGATCCTTAACAGCTGCGAGCAGGCGAAAAACGATAAACAAGGGCACGGAAGAAACAAACACAAAGTGGTAAGTAGATAAAAAAAAATCCACACGACAGAATAAAACCTGCAAAACACAAATGGACGCACCGTAGCCTTCAACATTTTAATGGATTTTAAGGTATTATTGCATTAGAGATTGCTAAATAAAATGACGCTCTTTTGGGGTAAACTGCCAGGACTGATTTCCTTTCTCTACTTATCCCATCCGAGATGCAAGCTAGGTTTGCATCTTCGGACGCAGCGCCAGCTTACTGTATCTTAAATGTCTCCCCTACTTCATTTAATTAAGATTTAGATTAAAAATTAGCTAGTCCAATGAGCTCCCTCTCCATCTGCACCTGACGTTAATAAGAAATGAATCACTGCTTTCAATCAATCACTTAACACAGGAATCTAAACACATCAAAAAATGCCATACTCGCCTCCGATCCCTCAGTGGAGAGAGTGGCGCGATCCACCACTTCCTCGTTCTGCGGGCAGAGGAACACTGGGAACAAATAGTTCCCAGTGTTCCTCTGCCAGTCCGTCTGCCGCCACGGACGGATCTCTCTCACATCTGTATCCATGGTGTCCTACGGGCTGAAATCGATTAGAGTGGCGGTGCGCTGGTGTTCTATAATAAAGCAGCTCTGTCGGAATACGGATGTTAAAGGACAGATGCCAATAGAAAACGGCTGCGCCCAGGTTTTCCATTAGCATCTGGCCTTTAACAATAAGCTTGGAATAGGGCTCAAGGTGTGTTAAACCTCGGCACCCCCAGCTGTTTTAATGTTACATTTTCCATTTGAGATAAGTAGGTCCAATATAATAAAATCTAGGCTTCGTGAGGTTACCTAACCTGGGGCTAGGCACGTTATTACAATGAATACTGAAAATGACGTATACTAGTTGGAGTGGCAGGACTTTAATATGCCAATGAGGTACACAAGGTCAGATTCGGTTTATACGGTCAACACAACTGGAAGGAATATTGACCATCCAACACAGGATTGGCTCTGGATAACAATTTATCGTCTATTGTCCATCAGCCCTGCTCGCGGAAATTGTAGGCCAAGCCGGCCAAACTGGGAAAACTGTTGAACTTCATCATTCCTCACCCCAAAATATGACTATTTTGAACCAGGATTTATTCAGGTATTTCAGTCTGGAAATTTAGATAATTGAGATCTTGCGCTTAGATGACCTCAAACCTTATGTATAGTGTCAAGCATCCGGATGAACTTAATGCTCACAAACTAGTAATACATAAGACCACGGTAATAAAAACCCATTATATTGAGGCCATATTGTTATTGCCTTGCGTTACCAATGTACAAATCCATGTATGTAAATGAACGCGTGTCCAAATACATTGGTTTAAATTTTACCCATCTTCTCGGTACCCATTCTGTCTGATAACAATAGTGCTGCATTTGTCTGTGTGTGGTTTTTCCTTCCAACCAGTGAACTTCATTCTAGTTCTACAGCTTGGTGCTAATAAACTGTTACAAGTTCATAAAAACTCATAAATGTCATCTATAAACCTACCAAAATGGATCCCACTGTAACCATCTACTTTATCATTTGGGCGCTACACAGATTAAATGCCAGGAGACGTATTGCAGAGGATGATTAAATTGTACAGTAAAAAAAAAAAAACGTAAGCCCTTTTTTACCAGTATGTGTTTATAGAGACTAGACAAGAGCGTATATTAAAAGGCGGCTTTTATCCCCATACCGACGCGCCTCCTGGCGTCCGTCGCAGCGTTTTGATGCATCTATGGGGCTGGCTACACGCTGCAGTGCGCGCTACGACACGCGTTCGATGGGGCTGCAAAGCACGATCCTCTGCAGGAGGCTTGAGCCTTGCAGCGCTGAGCGCACTAACTGCACTCATCAAGGTGGCCAGGCAAGCGCCAGAGTGGAAGGAACTAGGGATGTGCATGGCTGAAAAAATAGTTTAGTTTTTAAATAATTTCGTTTTCGGAATTCCGTAACTAATTTCGTTTCGGATTTCGTTTTGTTTTGGATCGATTTGAAATTTCGAATCAATTTGATATTTCGAATCGATTCAAATTTCATATAATCGATTCGATAGTTGATATCAATTCGAATTTTAGATCACTAAATAAAACCCCAAATAATCAAATTTTGCTGTTAAAAGAAAAGCTAGGGTTAAATTTTAAGCTGTGTCACAGATTTAGTATTTGAGTCAAATTAAACAGTGAAACAAAATTAATTCGTTTCATAAAGTCCTTTGCTGACTATTACTTGTATTGTAAGTTAAGATCAATTCCATAGTTGATATTAATTTGATAGTTCATTGCAAATTCGATAATTGATATCAATTATTCACATTTTTCTTTTATGATGATGACAGTGTAAAACGAAATAAATTCGTTATATACAGTTTCATTTCAAATTCGTATCGATTCATTATTCAGAAGTACTTTCGAACTACGAATTATCAAATTTTGTTCCAAATTCCGACTTTTTCCGAAACGAATGCACATCTCTAGAAGGAACGTCCACTCTCAAGGACGTTCCTTCCGCTCGTAAAAACGCTCGTCTGACCCCGGCCTAAATAGAATAAAGAAATTTTAATGTGACGATCGGTAATCTTATTTTTCTTTCGCACCGAAAATCTTTTCTCCACTAATAATTTTAATTATTTCACCTATAATTGCAATTATTGAATATTAATAATTAAAATGTATTTTGCAGCAGAGTCTTATTTTACCAAAATTCAAAGAAAGCTGATTTTTATTATTAATATAAATTTTTTAACCATGGAACATGTATCTCATTTTCATCAACTTGCCTGAAACAAACTCCGAGGTAATATAAAATGCAATTTTCCGTGGGATACATTCTATACATTAGATGATGGGAAGCAACTCCTGGATTTTATGGGATCCAGGAAAGAACCCTGGTATCATGTCTTTTATATCCTACCCCGGGGAATCGCTAGATACAAGATCTCTTCTGTACAGATGGACATACATATTTAATTGCCCACATTAAGCACACCTGGCCAGATTTATCCCACCATAATCCATAATGCCTCATAAATCATTCAATCAGTTTTGAGGTATCTTATGCTCATCTAGTGGTCTCGCTCTCTGAAAGCTACGAATCTGGACACTAAGAGCGGGCTCCCTTTAAAATGGAAAGGATCGGTCGTCTGCAGTGAATTATTCAGCGATTTTCGATTAGCATTTCCCCTTTTTCGACGTTTAGAGCTCAATGGACGGAACTTAATAGAAGTAATGATTTTTAAAGATCGACATTTCTGTAAAGCAACAGTGAAAACATCTAAAAACCTGCACTCCCCAAAAATATATAAAGGAATAAGATCATACGCACCTACAGAAGCATAGTTAGTGGAGAAGGACTGCACTAAGGCCGGACATAGTGTGGAATATCGCTTTATTTCGAACAGTTATTATGTATCAAACCAATAAGGTTTTAGACCCGTAAGGACTTGGTTTTACAATGACTTCTCTATAATTGAGGAACATTATGCACCTGCTGAAGGATCCAGGTCACAGGTGCCACACAGACCGGTTGGCTAAAACCATTATGTCATCAAATTGGACCAGGCACTATGGATGCCATCACAACGTGTCGGCTCACACGCAAGCCCTGTCCAATAATGCTAGTGCCGGAGCCGAAATGTTGTCATTGTATCCATGCAATAAAGTTCCTTCACGGTCCAGCCAGGGTGCCCGATCGTTGTGTTTTTGTGATAGATAAGCGTCATTGAACAAAATGTGATCAAAATTAGAGTGGTTCCGGCAATGCTTGAGAGAGGATGCTGCGACGACCGAAATGCTGCATTTCTTCCATCTAAAGAACCAAAACACATTCTTTATATTGGAGTGCCTGGTACCCCTTTATTTTTGAGCACATTACGTTGACTTGCTGGCCGCTCGGGATCCAAAAGAATCCTCCCTCCTAAAAAGGAAAATGCAAGTATTACCTTTAAAACAACTCCCACTGTTTCTATATTGAACAAAATGTGAATGTAGAAACTTCCAAGCTGGGAAAGTCTACAGTTTGCTTGGAACAAATCTAGTGGTGGGACTTATAGCTCCCTGACCAGTCTGATAATGGTGACTGTGGATACAGGAGAGGAGCAGACCATACAGGTTGAACTAGACCCAGTCCATGTGTCCAACTACTACTTTTCAGCAGAGCTTATGAATTCAAGAAAGAACAGTTTCTATAATCAATTATCAGGCTTTCCAGTGGGGGGATACTCTACACCAGGGCTGTCAAACTCCAGTCCACCAGAAATTTCTGAACAACTCCCATGATTCCATGGCCATCTATTGTACGGAAAGAAATCTTGTAAATGTAGGCATTATTGCCGGAGGGGCCATGAGTTTGACATTCCTGTATCCCTGCTCTAATCACTGAACATTCAATGCAAATTGGATGGTCAGTGACCTAAGTGTTCACCCTCTTCCAAAGGGTCTGTGAGTGCCTTGCTCAGAGAGATTAGATCAGTGAACGCTGATCTGACTTCCAGGACACAGATCAGGAATAGTTACCATTTCATCCTATTCCTACACCCAATGGCTCTCGATTAGGGCTGCAACTAACGATTATTCTCATAATCAATTAGTTGGCCGATTATTATTTCGATTAATCGATTCATCAGATAAAAAAGTAATTAGAAAAAAAATTGTTTACTTAAAAGGAAAGTTAGGTAAAAAAAAATAACCACAACCCCTCCCCCTTTTTTCATAAGCAAATTGCGTGTCTTGTGTACTTTTCACACACAAGGTATGCGAGTGCATGGGTTGGGTTGATGCTGCATGCGCATCTTAAGCCCATGTTTGCTTTCCCAAATGAACGCAGCTACAAACACTTGGTCATAGATGATGATGTCAGCATGAAATCGGGGTTAATAAGCTAAAGTGGTCAGGGTGCAGAGAGTGTCCCTTTTAAATAACAAACTGAATGTTTGTTCTGAACAAACTGAATGGGAGGAGGGACTGGAGGTGGAAGGGAGTGACTTTGCTCAAGTGACTTGAACTGAGTGTGAGAGGGAGTGGGTATGGACAAAAGACTGGATCTGAGTGTGGGAGTGAGTTTGGGGAAAGGGACCAAAGGGAGGGGAATGGTAGTTCCAGACCAAAGAGGTTGTGGCAGGGAGGGTGGGGTGGTGGCACAGGACTCCAGCTTCAAGTAAGGATTAAACACAGGCATACATCTCCTTCACCGAGTGGCAGTATCCTATTGTTTGTGTTCTAGTTCTGCTACTGTTGTAAGCAGAATAAAAACAAACTGGTTGTGTCTGACGTAACTCTAGAACTAAATCATACCTAGTAAAGCAGCGGCGCGTCTTCCCCAATCAGCTCCGAAGCTGAGGTTATTTACGTTTAACTCAGTCTGACTCTAAACAGTGTGTGCTATACACAGGACGATTAATCGATAATGGAAATAGTTGACAACTATTTTAGTCATTGATTAGTTGCCAATTAATCGATTAGTTGTTTCAGCCCTACTCTCGATGAAGTCATGTTGACATTCACTGGATTGGAAGGTTACTCGCTCAAACATCCCCACCTTACCTTAGTCATGTGATAGCTGCGGCTCGACAGAAGTGGGTCATATGTCATGTCCTGTTGGTGCTGAAGGGTTTCAGCACTGGAGTTAAGAGGAGTTAAGTGAAAAGGGGGTGCAGAGTGAGTCAGAAGGAGGTAATGTTTAACCACCCCCATTTAACTGCCCACACAGTTATCCTGGTTTTAAAGGGTACTCTGTGGTTATCAAGTGGCTCCAAAACCCTGGTCTTTAAGTCCACCTAACAGGACAGGTTTGCCAGATATCTAAAGCACAGCACAGGTGATATGATTTGTCGCTCGGTGATTGCAGGATTCAGTCTGAACTTCCCCAAGGGAATCCTTAAAAACCTGCCCTGTTAGCGGCTCCTAACACTAGGGTTGGGTACCAGTGGCCTAGAAGAATCATAAGCATTGTGGTCCAACCATAGCTAGGGGTTTGCATGTCCACTGCTTCAAAGATGAATTTCAACCCAGTGGTTCCTAACATCAGGAAGCATTATTTTACTGAGCGGGTGGTGGATACATGGAACAGTCTTCCAGTAGAAGTGGTAGAGGCCAAAACAGTAATTGAATTTAAGCAAGCATGGGATAGGCATAAGGCTATCCTAAACAAAAGATAAATCCAGGTAAAGTATCCATGTAATTGGGCAGACTAGATGGGCCGAAAGGTTCTTATCTGCCGACATTTTCTATGTTTCTATAAATAGAATACTTGAAAAACAATGTATTGAATAAAAACTCTTTTATTACACCTTTTCATATAAAAAGGTGTAAAAAAAGATCCATTCATTTAATACATTGTTTTAATCTATAGTATTTAATATATATGATTGGTGTGACGACCCCAAGACTGACCATTAGGATTCAGAAAAGAAAAATCGAAATAACCTGGAAGATATGCAGTGCTTTGAAGTCTCGTTTTGACAGATTGCAACACATGAAGTGCAGTGATCTTCAAACGATACAGACATTGCACGGAATACGTATAAATTCCATGATAATTTTGCAGCAGTTTGGAAACACGGGGCAGGAAAAAAAAATCGTAATGATAATAATAAAAACGAGCTCGGTAGTCATTAAAGTCAAGTCTGCGCATTAAAATGTAGGATGCAGAGGGACGCACCTCCCCTTCTGTGTCTGTAAAACCTAAAAAACCATTTATCAATACAGTAGGAAGCTACCTGCCACTCGTGAGTTATTTGAACACCCTGAGTGCTAATGGAAATGTCACTGTTGTAGCCATTAATCCCAAAATGTCAAAGGAGAAAGCTGGAGGAGGCCAATGTGTGGAGACATAAATCAGGGCCTACATAGGATGCTAGGAATGTGTCTGACAGACCGTATGAATGGAGCCCAGATAACAAAACACTGCGCTTTCTATTCGAAAAATCCCATGCAAGAAATCCAGCACCTTTTAAGCCTAGATCTTAATCCGTCATTAAAGGAATCCGCCACATCGTGTCCCGTTAAAACCATGTGTTCAGATTTTAAGGAAATCAAGTAAAGTTGGGTCAGAGATGGGTGTGCTCATTTACAAAAAAAACAGTATATATGACTTGAATTTTATCAAAGGAATTGTCATCACTTTGGCGCCAGATGACATCACGTGACGCCATTACTACACTTCTAAATTAATGCTCCCCTAACTCTACATCCTTACAGTGAAAGCTGATTTATTAGGATTATTATCCTTTATTTATATAGCGCCACATATTCCACAGCGCTTTTACAAGATCAGTGTACAAGGGGTGGGTACATTGGAATACCCCACATGGAGGATACGGCCTGATTCAGGGGGTCCCTGTTCCCAAGGGAATTTACAATCTATGAGATGTACAAGTATTTTGTGAGGTAGACGCATCCATATAGTTAGGTGTCTTGCCCAAGGACCCTCGCTGGTGGCGTCTTGGGACTGGAATCGAGTCGTCTTTCCATGATCGTAGAGCAGCGACCTGGTGGTTAGGTTTTACCCACTTCTCGTAAAAGTCGAGACTTGCTTCTCCACAGTTGTATTGGAGGGACGTGCTGAATGGTATTTTGACTTGCTTCTCCACGGTCAAAGGGTAGAGACGTTACCACTGGACTCCACAGCCGATATTGTGTGGTAGCAAGTATGTATCATTAGGTGTCTTGCCAAAGGACACTTACTGGAGAGGTGCTCTGGCTGGGATTTGAACCTGGGTCTCCAACGTTAGAGCAGTGATGTTACCACTACTCCATCCAGCCGATACAATCCAGTGGTGCCATAATAATGCCAATTCCTGCACTTATTTACTTTTTTAAAGGTTGATAAATTTGTAATATTTCAATATAGTTTATCTTAATTCCATCTCTGGACCACTGGTCTACATGGTGTTTTGATAGGTCAAAGTTCAGGATTACCCCATAACTATTCACAAGTGCACCTGAACATCCAAATATGTAGATTATTATAATAAATGGAATTCGTTAGGATGATAACGGTTTCGATATATTAAACTGGCATCATTTTGGTACCACAATTTACTATGGGGGGGGGGGGTTCAGACACATCTTTAAAAACACCTGGGGCAGTATTACAAAGCTGGTGCCAACTTAACCAGAGCTGTTGTAAACTTACCAGAACCGTTATAGTCTATGGAGCCGTTAAGTTAACAACAGCTCTGGTTAAGTTAGCACCAGCTTGTAATGCTGCCCCAGTTAGGCTATGGCCAAATTGGACACCTCTCAAATTCGGCAAAGGCCGATTTGACACTTCTAATTCAGCTGCCGCCGGATTTGAAAATTGAGGCAAAAATGGAGCATAATATTTCTTAGCTAGGTTTAGAATTTAGGTTTAGAAATTAGGGTAAGGGGTTAGGTCCCCATTTGACGGTCTTATGGTTAGGGTTACATTTTGGGTTAGTTTAACCATTTTTGATTCATATTTTTTAGCTACACTTGTGTCAAAAGAAGGGGCAGAATCTGTTGCCTGAAAATGAAGCATAATTTTGTTAGAATGTTAGTTTTTAGGGATAACTCTAAAGGGGTTATTCAAAGAGCACTGAAATTTCGATGTTCTTTCATTCGGCGCACTTCAGCGAGTTCAATTTGCCGACCCTGCGGTGATTTCAACATTCACCGCAGGGTCTCCGAAGTGCACGCGTATGGATCCGTCTAACGTAGCAGACGATCTGACGAACACTGACGAAAAAGCCGGCCAGCTGCTGAAAAAAGCCGACCAGATGCCGAACAGGGGTAGAAGAAAAAAAAAAAAACACAATTTTTGTTAAGCCATTTTGAAACAAAAAAAATGCATGGAAGTAATAAATAAGGTCCTATGAATAACAATAAAAAGGTCTGTTCCGGAAGTGTAAAAAAATTATAATTTCACCAAAAATATGCAGAAAAAATAAATTAATAAAAAGCCTTGTTGCTGCAAATGAAAAGAATAAACGGTTGAATAAAAAATGTATAGAAAAGGGAATATATATATTTTTACATTGAAACCTATGGGATTCGCCTGTTTAAACCTGTCGAACAAAAACACGGAAAATCTGGGCATGTCGCCAACTTTTTGCTGGTGTTTGGTGTTCTCTGAATAGAATAACCATTACTTGTCTATGGGAGAATTTCACTGCCGCCGAACTGCGCTGTATTTCGATGGCAATTCACCAATATTTGGTGAATTGCCAGCTCTTTGAATAGCCGAATTGCAATGAAATTGCACCGTGTGGTGAAATTCACCATTCCATGCAATTCGGTGGCAAGTTCGGTGCTCTTTGAATATCCCCTTTAATCTAATCCTAACCCTAAGAGAAGCTCAAATGGTAACCTATCCGTAATCTCGAACCCAGAACCTACCCATTATTATTATTATTATTATTCTTTATTTATAAAGCGCCAGCATATTCCGCAGCGCTGTACAATAAGCACAGTATAGACAGGGTTACAATACATTGAACAACATTTGACAAACAGTACAGGAGGAGATGAGGGCCCTATTCCCGTAGGAACTCACAATCTGGGAGGGTTGGGGTTGGAAACAGGAGGAGAGGACTGTAAGGTGAGAGTGATTGATGGTTGCGTCAGTGAGTTGGGTGGTAGGCTTCCCTAAATAGGAATGTTTTAAGGGAGCGTTTGAAGGAAGAGAAGTTAGGGGAAAGTCTGACAGTATGAGGGAGAGCGTTCCAGAGAGTGGGGGCTGCGCGTGAGAAATCCTGCAGTCTATCATGGGAAGAGGTGATGCGGTGAGAAGCTAGGCGCAGGTCACTGTTTGACCTTAGGGAGCGGGCTGGGGTGTATTTGGTGATTAGTGAGGACAGGTAGTGGGGAGCTGAGTTAGTGAGGGTTTTGTAGGTAAGGATAAGGATTTTGAACTTAATTCTGCAGTGGATGGGGAGCCAGTGAAGGGACTCGCAGAGGGGAGCGGCAGAGACAGAGCGGCGGGTGAGGTGAATTAGCCTGGCGGAGGCGTTCAGGATGGATTGTAGGGGGGAGAGGCGGGACAGAGGGAGGCCAGATAAGAGATTATAGCAATAGTCGAGTCGGGAGATTACCAGGGCGGGTATGAGTTGTTTTGTGGCGACAGCGGTAAGAAATGGCCGAATTCTGGAAATATTACGCAGTTGGTATCGGCAGGAGGAGGAAAGAGACTTGATGTGGGGGATGAAGGAAAGAGCAGAGTCAAGTGTAACTCCAAGACAGCGAACTTGGTTTGATGGGGAAATGGTGATACCCTCCACCGTGATAGAGAAGTCAGGAGGTGGGGAGGCATTGGAGGGAGGAATAAGTAGGAGCTCAGTCTTTGACATGTTGATCTTTAGGTGGTGGGAGGCCATCCAGGAGGAGATGCCAGATAAACAGTCACTGACTTTTGAAAGGACAGGGGGAGAGAGATCAGGGGTAGAGAGGTAGATCTGAGTGTCATCAGCGTAGAGGTGGTAATTGAAGCCAAAGCTGTTGATGATTTTGCCCAGGGAGGAGGTGTAGATGGAAAAGAGCAGAGGACCAAGGACAGAGCCTTGAGGTACACCAACAGATAGAGGCAATGAGGAGGAGGAGTTACCAGCAAAGGACACACAGAAGGACCTGTTGGATAAATAGGATTCGACCCAAGCGAGTGCAGTGTCACCGAGACCCAGAGAGTTGAGGGTCTGTAGAAGGAGGGGGTGGTCAACAGTGTCAAAAGCAGCCGAGAGGTCAAGCAGGATGAGAATAGAATAGTGGCCGTGTTTTTTAGCAGTTAGGAGGTCGTTGGTGACTTTGGTGAGGGCAGTTTCAGTTGAGTGTAGGGGACGGAAGCCAGATTGCAGGGGGTCAAGTAGGGAATTGGAGGACAGGAAGAGGGAGAGGCGGTTGAAGACTAGTTTTTCTAAGAGCTTTGATGTGAAGGGAAGCAGGGATACAGGGCGGTAGTTGGATGGAGAGTTGGGATCTAGGGATGGTTTCTTTAGTAAAGGGGTAACTAGCGCGTGTTTGAAGGCGGATGGAAAGGAGCCAGTGGAGAGAGATAGGTTGAAGATGTGTGTGAGAGCAGGGGTGAGGGAGGAGGAGAGGGGAGGAATTAGATGTGAGGGAATGGGGTCGAGCGGGCATGTGGTGAGATGTGAGGAGGACAATAAGGAATTGACTTCCTCCTCAGTGGCTGGGAGGAAGCGGCAGAGGGTGGCAGAGGGGACCTGTGGGAGTGGAGGTGGCAGATAACTATCTTGTGTTGGGATGTTGCGTCTGATATTTAGAGTTTTACTGAGGAAGTAGTCTGCCAGGTCTTGAGCGCTGAAGGCAGCTGTGGGGGGAGGTGCAGGTGGGTAGAGGAGGGTGTTGAAGGTGGACCAGAGCCGTTTAGGGTTGGAGGACAGCGTAGATATAAGAGATGAGAAGAAGGATTGTTTGGCCAAGTGGAGGGCAGAGGTGTATGACCGGAGAATAAACTTGAAGTGAACAAAATCAGCTTCAGAGCGGGATTTCCTCCAGGCACGCTCTGCAGTGCGGGAGCATCTTTGCAGGTAGCGTGTCTGGAGGGTGTGCCAGGGCTGAAGCTGGCGGCGTGGGGCCTTACAGAGTCGAAGAGGAGCAAGAGTGTCTAGAGCAGAGATAAGAGTAGTGTTGTAGTGATTAGTGGCAGCATCAGGGCAGGTGAAGGATGAGGTATGAGGGAGGTGGTGAAGTAGGTTGGAGAATTGATGGGGGTCCACAGCATGTAGATTTCTGCGAGTGTGTGTGCGGGGTGGGGGAGCAGGGTGTTTAGGAAGTCCAGATAGGTTGAAAGAGAGAAGGTGGTGGTCAGAGATGGGGAAAGGGCGACAGTTGAACTCAGAGATGGAGCAGAGGTTGGAGAAGACAAGGTCAATAGCGTGACCATCGCGGTGGGTAGGGAGGAGGGAGGATTGTGTGAGTCCAAGGGAGGATGTGAGTGAAAGAAGTTTGGAGGCAGCAGGGGCGGAAGGATCGTCAATGGGAATGTTGAAGTCGCCGAGAATTAGGCATGGAAGATTAGAAGACAGGAAGTGAGAAAGCCAGGTAGCAAAGTGGTCAAAGAACTGGGAGGTTGGTCCCGGTGGGCGGTAGATGACTGCCACCCTGAGAGCCAGAGGAGAGAACAGGCGGATGCAGTGTGTCTCGAAGGAGGAGAAGGAGAGGGATGGAGGTGGAGGGAGATGCTGGTAGGTGCAGGTGGGAGAGAGCAGGATTCCGACCCCGCCACCATTTCTCTCACCCGGTCTGGGGGTATGGGTCAAGTGTAGACCGCCATGTGAGAGAGCAGCAACGGAGGCCGTGTCAGAGGGAGTTAGCCAGGTTTCAGTTAAAGCTAGGAGGTTGAAGGAGTTTGAAAGGAAGAGGTCATGGATTGCTGTGAGTTTGTTGCACACAGAGCGAGCGTTCCAGAGGGCGCAGGAGAAAGAGGACAGGCGCTGAGGGATTATGGGAATGAGGTTGCTGGGCTTGCAGGGAGGTGATTTATGTGCGATGGAGATAGGATGAGAGGGAAGTATTGGATGTGTTGTGGGGCCAGGGTTAGGGGATATGTCACCTGAATAGAGTAACAGCAGGAAGGTGAGAAAGAGAAGGTGGGAATGGGATTTGTGGAGTGGGAGTGATTGGCAGCACGAGAGTTAGAGGGAGACCATGTTCTGAGGAAACAAAGGAGCTCATGTGAGGCCATCATGTGGGACGAGAGGAGGGAGGGAGAGATGCAGATAGTGTAGGGGTCGGTGGTAGAGGGGCAGGAGTTCCATTTAAGGAGAAAGGTAGAAGTAAAGAGCAGAAGCGTGAGAGAAAGCATGATATAGACGTGCGTTTACACAGAGTAAAAGTGGGCCTTGCAGTTCCTTCCTCCAGTCCCGCAACTCCAGGAATCAACTCTGCGCGTCCACTTAAGATGCCACTTGAGGATGTCACAGGACCCAAGGCTCAGTGGAGCTGGTCTTAAATGTTATAAAGGGCGGACTGTTTACTTTTTAACTGCCTAAATGCAAACACCTGAAGCTGGATGGGCTGTGTCAATAGGGTAGGAGATTCACATGCTAATTAGCAAAGCACATGGTGGAGAAAAACAAAAATAAATAATAATAATAATAATAATAATAATAATAATTTCTAACCAGAATTATTTCAGACTGGATTGCCAAATTCAGCTGCTGCCGAATACTGTGTGTTCAAGAATCAACCGCGCCCATAGTGGAAAGTCTTTTTTGATGCATCTAAAAATGCACTTCTTACCCTTAGGATACCTGGTACCCCTGATTCCCATACTGCTCCTCTAAAGTAAAGCTCCCCTTACAGAACATCCCTCCCAACCTCTCCTCTAAACCCATAAACCAACGCTCTGAAAAGACTGTTCATATTAATAAAGTTGCTATATTCAATTTGGTCACATTACAGCTCTCCCTGCAAGTCGTCATCCTTTTGAATGCTTATGTATTTGTACGGGTAGGCCCGATGCACGCTCACCTGCATTACAGTAAGAACTGGCGTGGCGGCACCGTGCGTTATTCTACTGGATCTGAAGAGGTCCATGGAGGGACGCGACGCGCATGGGCCGGAGACGTGCCAATAAAACACAATCTCACACACGCAATCTTCATGGTTCGTTGGTCATGGTGCACCCACTGCTGCTGCACATTCCTACCCTTTACTCAGAAGAGTGGACACTCCTGCAAAATGCCAGACTGGATGGTTTTGGTCATCACTAGGTCAATGAATTTGCCTGAATCAAGGTGTACGGGATCGCCTTTAGGATGGACAGTAGACCTCTACTTTTGAAGATCTGTCATAGCCTTGGACAGCCAGAGAGAGGAAGGAGAGGGTGACATCGAAGGCTCCATGACCATAAGAATTCCATAAATGAACGTGGTGACTAGAGTGTCCCTTTAAACCACGAGGGGGGGGGGGGGAGTCCTACTGCAACTGATCATATCATTTTGACTCCCTACAACAGGGTCCATCAGCCCTATAGATCATGGCTGAAAAACCCATGCCCCCCCCCCCAGATATTGATGCCTACCATTCCCAGAATTCCTTCAATAAAATAGATGGCATGGGAATCATGGGAATTGTTGTCCAGAAACATCTGGGGGGGGGTGGAGTTTGACAGCCCTGGGGCAGTATTACATTCAGTTCAGAAACATCTGGGGGGGGCAGAGTTCAAGATTCCTGATACAAACGTTTGCCGTCTGATCAGGACACGATTGAGCGAGTCAGCCGGATATGGTTATACTGCTCCCTGATCGATCGCCGGCTGTGTACCACGGCTACGATATCTGTGACTAAGTTAACCCTTTGAGATATTAAATGATGATCAAAGCAGAACAGCATAAAACATTTTTTTTTTTTTTTGCACAAAACAAACAGAAATAAACCCGTAATACTATTCAGTTACACCAGTAAGAAAGCCGGCAGATCCAGTGCGAGAAGTCACGTGTGTGAAAGCATTAGAGGTAACAGCACTTACGCTCACACTGTATGACGTCCAGGTTAAACTGCTGAATGGCTCCCATGCTTATCTGCTTCAAGTCGCTGTCCAGCAGCATGTGTGTTAGAGAGGTGGAGAGGTGTTTGCAGGCCGACATGCAGGCGGTTTGGGCGACTTTACCCTGAAAGAAGAAAACCCAGAACCTTATTCAGACAGCGATCAGATTAAGTCGGCCTCAGGCAATAACCAGATACTCTTACAAGGATATTATAGTAAACCGAACTTGACATTTTAACCCGAATCAACCAAGGAGGCATAATTTTTAACCCCATAAATGCAGGGCCTTAGTCTATCAGCGTGCAAACTGTATCACCAATGCCAGCATACAGCAGACTCCCGGACGGATGTGACTGTGGTTCTGATCGTCACTCAATCACCCTTAAAATGTGTGGTTTTAACCCCTTTGCTATACAAGCGTATATTTTAATACAATAATTTATAAAACGCTCACATGTTCCGCAGCGCTGTACAAAGAGCAGGACAAAACAGACAAAGTTACCAAATACGTTTGAGACACAGAATGGCGGGGAAAGAGAACTCTGCTCAAGCGAGCTTTCAATCCAAGACCAGGATCAGCAACCGCTGCCCTCCAGATGTTTTCGAGCTACATCTCCCATGATGCACTACTCATTAGGTTGGCTGAGTCTCATGGGAAATGTAGTTTCAAAACATCTGGAGGGCCGAGGTCGCACCCCTGATCTAAGAGGTCCTATCAAAATCTAGAACAGGTCATTTTTCCACGCGAATGACCCTGTAATAAAAACTTTTAAAATTCATATCTAGAAAACAGAGCCTCTAATTGTGTTTTGTTTCACACGGAGTTACAGGAGTAAGCGCAGATGACACCTTTTTTTTTCTTATGTTTTATACATGTTGCTGGGCTGGATACATCTGGTGGTTGCAGCCATCCCAGAGGGGAATAGGCGCAACCCCGCCCTATATATATATATTTTTTTACTAATATATATATATATATATATATATATATTATTTTTTTTTGCGATGCTATCACATCTGTTTTTTTTATGGTCATTATAGGGTATTAAGTATAGGTGGTCCTATAGAGCTGGTCCCTAATTTCAGGCATCCTTTCCAGCTGTCTCCACTTTTCTCCCTAATCACCCTTACTAAGCCCAAAAAAATCTGGTCCATTTCATGCAATCCCTCTGACCACCAGTTTCACCTTCCCTCTGCTCCCATTTGTTTCTGTTACCCTAGTCCCTTAGAGTGTAAGCTCATGGGATGTCTGCCTGAGCTTTTTGTTTAAAGTGATATATAACCTGGACAGTTATCTGATGTCCAGGGTTGTTTCCTCATGTATCATGTAAGTCTGCTATGGAATTTGTTGGCGCTGTATAAGTACTTGTAACTGTAACTTTGTATTTCTGTAACCACTCAATGTTCTTGAACCCAGGACATACTTGAAAACGAGAGAAATCTCAATGTATCCGTCCTGGTAAAATCCTTTATAAATAAATAAATAAAGGAACGCTCTACTGAAAAGTAGAGTGTCCCTTATTTTGCCCTTAAAAAATTGGGTAGAGTCTGCTGACTGCATCTGCCCAATAATTTTTTGGGGGTTTTTGCCCCATTTTACTTAGCATTTCTCCCTCGCCACGTGTAGCTCCTCCTCTTCAGCTCAGGGACTCCCGAACCTGGAAGTCCCTGAGGCTTTTCTGCGCAATCTGCTCTACGTGCGTAGCGTAGGAAACGCAAATTGCGCACTGCAACGGGACTTGCAAACTGTACGTATGATGGATAGGAGCTGTGCGCATGCACAGATAAGATCCATCACAGCCTCTCTGAGACGATCCCTAACGCGATTGGCCTCCCAGACCATGATGTCGGCACGCTCCCTGCTTTGAGTAGACGTCACTAGTAACAGAGTAGTAACTGGCAGCCGGGAAATTCTAATTTCCCGGCTGCTGGTGACGTTGGGTGGGGTGGAGCATACTACTCCACGTCACCCGGAGCTTTAGGCAAAAATTTCAAAAATACAAAGTGGTGAGAATGTGTGGAGTGTTCCTTTAATGAACAATTAATCATACGATTAATAGAAACTATTTTTTTGGCAGAAAGCTGCAAGATAGAAAGTGGGGAAACAATTATGGGGTCTGAATACTTTCTGAACGCACTGTACATGAACACTGACAATACACAGTAACAAAACCTTAACTTCTTTACGCCGGGTATGACGGGGGGGGGGGAATTAATTCAATAAATAGAGAAGAAATCATGGTGGCTAAAGATACAAAGTTTTCTTTCATGGTGACAACCAATTTGTATCATTTAGGCAAATGACCAGGCTTATAAATCAATCTACGGCTCGGCCAAATTGCTAATTAAAACAAACTTCCATCTGATAGACCTCATTAAGACAAAGTAGAGACTGTTGCGTCCGATGATCCAACTTAGATGACCGATAACCTCGATTTACTCTTTGTTGAATAGTCCACTATAAGATGTATTAATAAACACTTGGTATAAAAGTAGAATCTGCCGATACGATCATATAGGTTTGAAAAAAATTATAAACGCTTTAAGATCAAATAAAACCGGATTTAATGAGCGTAAATGTGAATCTGCGTCAAAGTAAATTAAATTCTGTCCAAAGAACACTGCCTGAGTACTACTCGTGTTTCTTTTTATGGAATTAAAACGAGATGGGCCCCTATTAAATTATTCGCGCAAACGTTAACGCATGCGCAAGAACGCATTAACGCAAGGTGAAAAACCCTTTGCGCAGAACATCGTATTACAATGTCCGCGCAAAAAAGGCGCGTTAACGTCTAACGCGGGTGAACCTGCGCGAGCGTAATGTACGTTGCTCGTCCTATACTTAACATTGTGAGCGCAACTGCGTTTGTGCGCTGGTACGTGGATGGTATTACAATCTATGCGCAAATTTTAACGGACAGTGTTCGCGCGCATAATTTTAACGACTCCTAAAAGCTGGTGTTAATGGCAAATCTGAACATTCTGGCCGAAACCAAATACACCAGCCCAAAAATAAAAATACAGCAAAGTACAGTTACACATTCTACACATACCCAAACAATAAAATAGAGAGGTTGTGCGTGTTTTTATTATTGCTGCAGCATATATACTCAGATTGATTTTGACAGGTGCAAAAACTGAACGGGAGACAATTGTGGTTCTTAATTCTGATTGGCTGAATCGCGTGAAAAAACAGTCCGCACACCGATTTCTGCGCACAACGTTAATGCGCGCGCATTTTTGCATGTCTTTTTTTACACGCACTATTTTTTGATGGATGAAAAGATGCTCTCGGATTGTAATACCAGCATTAATTTATGTGCATTAACGTTTAACGCTGCGCGCACAAATTAACGCGCTACGTGAATGTTTTTGCGCAAAGAATTTAATAGAGCCCATGGTGTTTAAGACATTAACCAGCCCAATTGTTTTATTGAAAAAAATTCATTAAATCGATTTATCCGTATTTATGGCAATAAGAGTATTTCTAATAATGAAGTTAATATTTTTTATATTACAGCAATTTCATTAATAAACTATCGGCTTGAAAGAAAATGTTCATTTTAAAACACTGAGCTATAACGTTACTCCATGATGTGGATTGCGTCCTGAAATCTTATTGGAACGAACATGTTAAATTTTATCAAACAACAGATTAGAACATTAATAAATCTCAGCGTTAAATTAAAATTTCATCAAAACCAGACAATTTTATTATTACGGGTTTTGAATTCAAATTCCGTCAAAGTATGAAATAATGGAATGTTTCCATAACACCTGTTACAGATGTATTAAAGTTTTAATGTCACCTAAATAAAAAAAATTGGGGGGGGTAGTTATAAGCGTATGGGTACACATTTCTATAGGTCTAAACCTAAAATTCCAATTATTAGGATCAAATATATTTTTAACTTAAATATTGTATCATTCAGTCATGTTTTGCAACAATTGTTGATAATTACCCAGGACATACTTGAAAACGAGAGAAATCTCTATCAGGGTAATTCAAAGAGAATCGAAAAGTCACCGCACGTTTGGTGACTTTTTCGTTCTCTTCAATTCGGTTCGTTTTGCCGATCCCATTTCGGTGACCCTGCGGTGTATTCAGGAAGCACCACAGGGTCCCCGAATTGCAGGGAAAAGCCACCGCAAACCCGCCGAAAACTGACCGCAAAACCCGGCGAATGCACGCCGAAAACCCGCAAAAACATCTGGATTAGCCCGCCGAAAACGGCGGAAAAACCCAAGCAGGAGCCGATCACATGCAGCGAAGCCGCCGGAAAAAGCCGACACTGCAGACGAATGAAGTGAATAAATTAGAAAAACTGTTTGCATGAATGATTGAAAAGTGAAACGCTGTTTGCAAAGAAACTGAGCGAAAATGTCTGAAATTTACATATGATCCAAGGAATGATAATAAAAAGGAAGGACTGTTACAGAAAAAATAAGTTAAAAAATAAATAAAAATATGACTTTAAATAAAAAAAATCCAGAAAAATGCTTAAAATATCCTAAAAAAAATCTATAAATAAAGAGACTTTTTCCTGCATAATTTTATAATGAACGGTTTATTAGATATTGAATTAAAACAGGAATATTTTTAACATTGAAGCTTATGGGATTGCAGTGCTTTTTTTATGGGGATTTCACTGCCCTCGAAAAGGCACCGTATGTGCAGGCAATTCGCCAGGATTTGGCGAATTGCCTGTTCTCTGGATAGCCGAATGGCCAAGAAAGGTAACCGAACGCTGAATTTCAGCGTTCAGTTACCTTTCCCCAGCCATTCGGATCTCTTTGAATTACCCTGTATCTATCCTTCCTGGTAAAATACTTAATAAAAAATAATATTTTTAAGTTTAAAAAAAAAAAATTTGGGGCAAAAAAGAACCTGGTATCAGAACACATGGAATTCTAATGCAAATTCAGCACATTTTCTTATTCATGCAGCTATTATTTTATTTGGATAAGGATGGAGAACCCCCCCCCCCCACACACACACACAGTGAGATCAATGGTCCGCACTCCACAGTTCATTTAATTACAATGTAATATGTGGAGATACCTAATGGCGATGTCATTTTGATTTAATGCTATGACTAGTGCATCTTGCTTTAATGTATCACTCCATTAAAAAACGCGCTGTCCCCCTATTCATTCTGCAATGATAATGAAATAACAGTACACTCTAGACAAATGGCTTGTCAAGAAAATTTCCAACAAACAATTTGTTAAAAGAAAATAAAACCAAGCATAGACGCCCCAGAGAGAGGGAAAAATGCAATTAAAACAAAAAAAAAAAAAGTTTTGAAACCTAAAAGATTTATTTGTAGCGAGGAAAGAAGAGACGTGACCCATCAGTCAAACCGAGCAGCGTCTTCCAGTCCTGAAACGCAGGCTAAATTGTCCGTGCAGAGGCAGAAAGTAAACTCTGCAGTCATGCGGTGACCATTTCTTGCATGGCTGCACTAAACATAACGTATGATTGCTAGGGCACGTTGCAATAGATTCTTACGTCGACTTGAACATTCCGTAATAACATAAACATTGTTTCTCAACCCAAACCGATCTGTACAGACATACATCACACACGGTATGGTATGACTGCTTGGCTCAGGCTCTAATCCTTACAGAAAAGCCAAGGTTGTGATTTAAAAATAGTTTACGGATGATAGCGATAAGGTCATTTTTCTTTCTTTAACCTCGGTAAGGAATCGGTAAGGATCAAGCAGGGCTACACTTTGTTCCTTTTAACATCAAGATCATGTCACTGGCAAAAGGAGATGAGAAAGCAGTCAAAAGGGATTCTTTTTTAACGATGTTAAATTCAGCAAAAGGAACATTTGGGTCTGAGTGCACGTCCTGCAAAAAAAAAAAAAAAAAAGGGCACGTCTGAAAAAGTCTAAAGGCTCCATTATATTCTCTGCGCAAATTCGTACGCACAGCGCATTTTTTTTCCGCGCAGCGTTAAACTTTAACGCACGTAAATTAACGCTGGTATTACGATCCGAACGCATTTTTCATCTGTCCGAAAATATCGCGCGTAAAAAAGACGCGCAGAAACGAGCGCAAATTAACCCTGCGCGCAGAAATCGGTGAGCAGACTGTTTTTTTCACGCGATTCAGCCAATCAGAATTAAGAACCACAATTGTCTCCAGTTCAGTTTTTGCTCCTGTCAAAGTCAATCTGAGTATATATGCTGCAGCAATAATAAAAACACGCACATCCTCTCTATTTTATTGTTTGGGTATGTGTAGAATGTGTAGCTATACTTTGCTGTATTTTTTTTTTCGTGCTGGTGTATTTCATTTCGGCCAGAACGTTCAGATTTTGCCGTTACCACCAGCTTTTCAAAGACGTTAAAATTATGCGCGCAAACGTCACTCGTAAAAAGTTGCGCATCGATTGTAATACCAGCCGCGTACCAGCGCACAAACGCATTTGCGCTCACAATGTTAAGTTTGGGATACGCGCACGAACTTTCGCTCGCACAGGGTAACTCGCGTTAGATGTTAATGCACATCGTTTGCGTGAAAGTCGTAATTTGACGGTCAGCGCGAAGGGTTTTTCCCCTCGCGTTTTTGCGCGAAGAATGTAATAGAGCCCAAAGTGTCATTTTTGGAAGTGACTGAAGGAAAAACAGAAATTCAGGTCCACTGGAGTTATCCAAACATTCCATATTCCAAATTGGGGACCAATCGATTTCTAAGGATCAAAATTAGGGATAGGTAACAAATTGTGTTCGTTTTCAGGATAGGCTTACTTTTAAACCTAACCCTAAAATTCGGCTTCATTTTTAGGCAACAGATTCTGCTCCTTTTGAGGTGAGTGCAGCAAGGAGCAGCATCGGAATCTAACACGGAGCAGAACGTTAGGGTTCTAGTGTAGATATAAAACACACTATAACCCAAAAAGTTACAGTTACAAGTGTTTCTAAAGCGCCAACAAATTCCTTAGCGCTGTACAATGGGAGAGACAGATTGACAAATATGCATACACATTACACGTACCAAACAGAAGGAGAGAGGAACATATCCTCTTCTGAAGGCCTCTTTCACAAGCAGTGGTTTCATTCCTCTTATTTGAAAAGATGGTTCCGCTGGTCAGTGCTGAAAGGTATTCTACAATCCCGTATACATGTGTATGTAGCGCTGTTTAAAACTGTATTGCTGTAATTACTGGGTTCTAGCCACCAGAGGGAGACAAAAGCCATATGGACAATGCGGGACTTAAACGAACTACAATATCCATCAGGCTTTGCGGCGGAGACAGGAAGTGGGTGGGACAGGGAGGAAGGATGTAAGCAGCCTCGTGCGGAGGAGCGCCAGAGTGAGCGGAGAGGATGCAAGTGAGACTGTTTGGGATCGAGACCAGGCTGGAGCGCAGACGCTACCTGTTGGGCGCTGGAGATTGGGACAGTAACTTGCGGAGGCATACCCGTCATCACCGGGAGGTGTACACAAGAACTTCCGTTCCAGTTGGACCCCCTGTAAGGAGACCGCGACGATCCATAGGAAGTGCAGGCGGTAGGCCGTGGTTCTTGACTCGGAGATCGGACGGGCCAGAGAGCGGATCCGGTGGCACAGAGTTCCGGAGGACCAGCAGAGAGACATCCTCGACCAGACAGAGGGACAGACTGTATAACGGATGGGTGAGAGGCCTTGCAGGCCGAAAGTCCAAGTAAAATCCAGCACGCTGCATTATTGTTTCAATTCTACAGGGCCCCAACTTGACTAGTCGAAGATTTGCTTATCACATTCACTGGCCAGTTGAATACAGTACCCGGGTACCAGAATCAATACACGTACACCTTTTTGAGACCTTACACTCACAGGACTTACACTCCAGAACTGAGGGGGTTAATTCTTTCCTTTTTCCCGCCGCGTGTTTCCCGCATTACGAAAATCCTGTCGTTCCTATACCGAAATTGTATTATATGTGTCACTTTATTGGGATCAGTAAAGTATATCATTTATAAAATCCACAACAGTGCTGGTGTATATTTATTCCCTAGTGCGGAGAGACTAACCCGAGGTTTATTCAGCGGCTCCTACGGGAGTGAGCGCTACACGTATATTAAAGTTTAGAATTGTAGACGACATTTACACATCCCAGCAATTCAGAGGACTGCTTCACAGAGCTCATGCGCTGCATTCCCCATATGCAGCAAGGTACTCTGGGAAGGACATGCAAATTAAGTCTCTTTTTTTTTTTTTTTTTTAAACATGTCTGTTTAGTGAAGTCAGTGAATTAGTTTTGGAATTAGCGGAAACTAAGGGTTAATTGCAGTTCATTCAAGAACCAACGGACTATATACTCTCGCTTCCCAATCAGCACCATGGACAGAGCCGAATATGTATGTGCAGTGCTGACTGTAAACGATGCCATATCGCCCGTAATCCGAGTGAAACCTGAAATACTGGGTAAAGCTATAACCGATCAATATGAGCAACTGGCTGCGTGTGCGCAATCCATGTCAATGCCGTCCAAAACAAGGTAACGAATACCAGAACCTGCCATCCACTTGTTGGGAGTGCCTAGGTAATTACTGCCAACGTCGAATGGATTGCACTACAGTTACAGTCATTTATATAGCGCCAGCAGATTCCATAGCGGTTTTTAATGGCGGAACATAAACATCAGACGTAATAATGATACATGAGTAAGAGACAACCCTGCCCGTACGATAACTGTCCTGCTAAGGCCAGGGTCAGACGAGTACACTACGTGCGCACGTACTGGCGTGCTTCCCGGCTTCCGTCGCAGTGTTGTGGCGTTTTGACGGGGCTGGCCACATGCTGTATCGCTAGCACGAACTGCGTGCACTACAGCGGACGTGCTGAAAGCCTCCCTGTGGAAACGCTACGACGTGCATTCGGCAGGGCTGCAAAGCATGATCCACCATAGGAGGATCGCGCTTTGCAGCGCGAAGTGCACTACGTGCGCTCAGCGAGGTGGCCAGACGGGCGTCCGAGTGGAAGCAATGTCCACTCTCACGGACATTCCTTCCGCTCTGAAAAACGCTCGTTGACCCCGGCCTAATACAGCACTTTAAACAAGTGCTCATCCAAACATCCCGTGAGCTTACGCTCTAAAGGACTGGGGAATGTGAAACAAATGGGAGCAGAGGGAGTGTGAAGCTGGTGGCCAGAAAGAATATAGCATTGATTGTATGGGAAGGACCAGAAGCTTGGGCTTAGCAAGGATAATCAGAGAAAAGTGGGAGCAGCTCGAAAAGAGAGCTGGAATTTAGGACCGGGCCTGGGTGGGGGAAAAGTGTAGCTCAGTCTATGAGTTTGTGGATGATCTGATTGCTGTATGGAGAAAGTAAGAACAGTGAGATTCAGCAAGAACGGCCTGGTTGAATTGGCAGTATTAGAGGAGAATATTCTATTAAAAGAAAACAAATGCGATATAACATAGAATCGCAAGATTGGAACAGTTACAAGTTTTTATAAAGCGCTAACAAGTTCCATAGCGCTGTACAATGGGTAAGATACTATGGGGTCTACTCACAAAGCACCGAAATGGAACACAACTCCGATTGCTTTGCAATTCGGTTCACTTTGGTGAAAATTCAGTGAATTTACTATTTATCGAATGGTCACTGTATTTTGACGAAAATGGCGTAGCCGAAGTGGTTATCGGACGTCGGCGAAAAGGGCCTTATTCACATCGGCTTATTCCACCGAACGGAAAAGCGAGAGAGAGCGCAAAAAAGGAAGTCTTCTATTCTCCTAATATAAACAAAAAAGTACTAAAAAAAGGTCCTTTAACAAGTAATAAAAAGGGCGTTAAAATAAAAGTGTTTTCGCTATATATAATAGGAATAAATGTAAACATTAAAACCGGTTAAATTGGAACACCGAAAATATGGTCATTTTGCCAAAATTTCGGTGCAATTTGGTGTTCTGTGTATATACTAAGGGCTCTATTACATTCTTTGCGCAAAAATGCTCGCGCGGCACGTTAATTTCTGCGCGAAGTGTTAAACGCTAACGCGCATAAATTAACGCTGGTATTACAATCCGAGCGCGGTTTTTCATCCGTCAAAAATAACACGCGTAAAAAAACGTGCAAAAACGCGCGCGCAGAAATCGGTGGGCGAACTGTTTTTCACGCGATTCAGCCAATCAGAATTAAAAAACACAATTGTCTCCCGGTCAGTTTTTGCGCCTGTCAAAATCAATCTGAGTATATGTGCTGCATCAATAATAAAAACACACACAACTTCTCAATTTTATTGTTTGGGTATGTGTAGAATGTGTAACTATACGTTGCTGTATTGTTTTTTTTGGGGTGGTGTATTTGGTTTCGGCCAGGACGTTCAGATTTGCCGTTACCACCAGCTCTTAAAAGACGCTAAAATAATGTGCGCAAACAATGTGCGTTAAAAACTGCGCATAGATTGTAATACCATCGGCGTACCAGCGCAAAAACGCATTTACGCTCACAATGTTAAGTATAGGACGCGCGGCGTACATTATGCTCGCAAAGGTTTTGCGCAGGTCCACCCGCGTTAGACGTTAACGCGCATTTCTTGCGCGGAGGTTGTAATACGACGTTCAGCGCAAAGGGTTTTGCCCCTCGCGTTAATGCGTTTTTGCGCACGCGCCAAGATTTGCGTTGGGAATGTAATAGAGCCGGAAATCAATAGTTTCTAATGGGAATGTATGAAAGCCGGGCATTCTGTGCAGAATTATTTGTATAAATTCATCAAAGCAGCATACCGTAAGGAGGGGGGGGCAGTTATATTGGGGGGGGGTGGGGATTGTTATTTTCTTCCATTCATACCAAAAGAATACATTAAGAATGAAACACCTGCCACCAGAAATAACACAATGTGCGTCCTGTTGCCCGTCTCGGCCACCGCAACACTTTAGGTTCCAGAGAAAGGAATCCCTTAGACCAACATCTTATATTTCAAAGGAACGTCAAAAAATGGGAATCTGCTGACGCGCTCGGTCCTTTCTACAGTGGCCCAAAGCTTTCAATTCTCAGGAACAATTGTGGTCGAGAGACCATTCGGCTCCCAGGAAATTCCCAAAAGGTCAGCCATATGCGTCCATACATGTCGCCTCCGTGGCACTGCAGTCTAGATGCCTGGGTGGACGTTTCAAAGGGCGGCTTTCATCATTCATTCAGACGTCAGTCGATATGATTTATTGACCGCATTCAACAAAGTCAAAGCATGGAGCACGGGAGAAATATGGCTGCAGTTTGCTAATTTGTTTTGCATTGAGCTACTTACCCACTCAAAGACCCCATGTCAGACTCTGATCGGCAACACAATTAACCAGCCGGCGACAGATTCATCCGTCCTTCCTGCCAGACCGTGCCAATCAAAGGCAGCATGAGGCGACATTCGGCAAAGGTCCGTAAGGGTCCCCTTTTCTGTGGGTTTTTGCTGATTGACAGGGTTTGAATTTAGCTTCCAGAGGTGGGCCACCTTTCACCCACTGGCTTTTTGCGGCAAGCTGTGATATAAGGCTTTTACTGCCAATCATGAGAACAATAAGCCAACACAAATGGCCAATCTCCCCCCCCCCCCCATTCCCGACAAAGCCTCAAGGTAAAATAACACAACCGGGAAGAAAATACTTAAAGGTCACATTGCGTGATGGCCGTACAAAACACATAAGAACCAGCACAAACGCACGATTTTCAGTCTTCCACAATATCCACCCTATGAATGGCACCACCATACATTTTCCAAACTATATTTCTAGGTGTCAATTAAATGCTGGTGCGATATAATTGATGTTTATTTCACGGGATTATCACCCGCTCTATACTGAGCTTTGTTCCGAAGCAAGTCATTAGGGTTGCCAGGTCGTCCGTGCTTTCCTGGACATAATACTATTTAATGCAGAAGAGAGTGCTGCCCTGCAGCATGTATAATTTATTTACTTAAAGTATTTTACCAGGAAGGATACATTGAGATTTCTCTCTTTTTTCAAGTATGTCCTGGGTTCAAGAACATTGAAATTTTACAGGTGTTACAGAAATACAAAGCAATAAATTGCAAGATATTAAAAAGAAAACACAAATGTACGGATTAACAGAAAATAAATATGTAGGAAATATAGTCACTGTGTTACATGTTTACAGGCGCATTCTGTATATAGTCACTGTGTTACATGTTTACAGGTGCATTCTGTATATAGTCACTGTTACATGTTTACAGGCGCATTCTGTATATAGTCACTGTGTTACATGTTTACAGGTGCATTCTGTATATAGTCACTATGTTACATGTTTACAGGTGCATTCTGTATATAGTCACTATGTTACATGTTTACAGGTGCATTCTGTATAGTCACTATGTTACATGTTTACAGGTGCATTCTGTATATAGTCACTGTGTTACATGTTTACAGGCGCATTCTGTATATAGTCACTATGTTACATGTTTACAGGCGCATTCTGTATATAGTCACTGTGTTACATGTTTACAGGCGCATTCTGTATATAGTCACTATGTTACATGTTTACAGGCGCATTCTGTATATAGTCACTATGTTACATGTTTACAGGCGCATTCTGTATATAGTCACTGTGTTACATGTTTACAGGCGCATTCTGTATATAGTCACTGTGTTACATGTTTACAGGCGCATTCTGTATATAGTCACTATGTTACATGTTTACAGGCGCATTCTGTATATAGTCACTATGTTACATGTTAAGGCTAGGGTCAGACTGAGGCAGTGCGAACGCGCGTGCAGGCGCACTTAATCACGGCCGTAGTAGCAGCAAATGCCGGGCAATGACGGCCAATATACGAAGTACGGTAGCACAAAAGTCCGGCTGCGCAACGCAAGTGGCAAACGAACGCATTTTGTCGAGAACGTAAAACCGCTAGTACGGTTGTACAGAGTGCGCTGCGTTGCTAGCAGCGTGTGTGCGTGAATTGGAGATGTCAGACACTGCTAATGTCCGGCCAACATAACGTCCAGATGCACAAAGTGTTTTATTGATGATCCGTACAAAATCACGAACGCAAATAATGCGCATAGTATGACCGCTATCGCGTATTCCGTGAAAAAATGCGTCCATTCGTTCGAACGCACTTTTTCACAGACAACGTGAAAATGCGTTCGTCTGACCCTAGCCTTACAGGTGCATTCTGTATATAGTCACTGTGTTACATGTTTACAGGTGCATTCTGTATATAGTCACTATGTTACATGTTTACAGGTGCATTCTGTATATAGTCACTATGTTACATGTTTACAGGCGCATTCTGTATACAGTCACTATGTTACATGTTTACAGGCGCATTCTGTATATAGTCACTGTGTTACATGTTTACAGGCGCATTCTGTATATAGTCACTATGTTACATGTTTACAGGCGCATTCTGTATATAGTCACTATGTTACAAGTTTACAGGCGCATTCTGTATATAGTCACTGTGTTACATGTTTACAGGCGCATTCTGTATATAGTCACTGTGTTACATGTTTACAGGCGCATTCTGTATATAGTCACTATGTTACATGTTTACAGGCGCATTCTGTATATAGTCACTATGTTACATGTTAAGGCTAGGGTCAGACTGAGGCAGTGCGAACGCGCGTGCAGGCGCACTTAATCACGGCCGTAGTAGCAGCAAATGCCAGGCAATGACGGCCAATATACGAAGTACGGTCGCACAAAAGTCCGGCTGCGCAACGCAAGTGGCAAACGAACGCATTTTGTCGAGAACGTAAAACCGCTAGTACGGTTGTACAGAGTGCGCTGCGTTGCTAGCAGCGTGTGTGCGTGAATTGGAGATGTCAGACACTGCTAATGTCCGGCCAACATAACGTCCAGATGCACAAAGTGTTTTATTGATGATCCGTACAAAATCACGAACGCAAATGCGCATAGTATGACCGCTATCGCGTATTCCGTGAAAAAATGCGTCCATTCGTTCGAACGCACTTTTTCACAGACAACGTGAAAATGCGTTCGTCTGACCCTAGCCTTACAGGTGCATTCTGTATATAGTCACTGTGTTACATGTTTACAGGTGCATTCTGTATATAGTCACTATGTTACATGTTTACAGGTGCATTCTGTATATAGTCACTATGTTACATGTTTACAGGCGCATTCTGTATACAGTCACTATGTTACATGTTTACAGGCGTATTCTGTATATAGTCACTGTGTTACATGTTTACAGGTGCATTCTGTATATAGTCACTATGTTACATGTTTACAGGCGCATTCTGTATATAGTCACTATGTTACATGTTTACAGGTGCATTCTGTATATAGTCACTGTTACATGTTTACAGGTGCATTCTGTATATAGTCACTATGTTACATGTTTACAGGTGCATTCTGTATATAGTCACTATGTTACATGTTTACAGGTGCATTCTGTATATAGTCAATATGTTACATGTATACAGGTGCATTCTGTATATAGTCACTATGTTACATGTTTACAGGTGCATTCTGTATATAGTCACTATGTTACATGTTTACAGGTGCATTCTGTATATAGTCAATATGTTACATGTATACAGGTGCATTCTGTATATAGTCACTATGTTACATGTTTACAGGTGCATTCTGTATATAGTCACTATGTTACATGTTTACAGGTGCATTCTGTATTGAGGTATGTTAATAGAGCGCTCTTAAGTAACTTTAGACTGGGGGAAGATTTGATGGCGTCTGGGAGGTTATTCCATAATTGCGGTGCTCTGTAGGAAAAGGAGGATCGAGCCACTTTCTTTTTGTATTGTGGTATTGCAAGTAAGGTGCTGGTCCTGGATCGGAGGTTATAGGATGAGGGAGCTGCTGGGGGAACCAGCCTATTCAGGTAGGGTGGCAGCTTCCCAGAAAAGCTCTTAAACACCAGGTTGGAAAGGTGAAGGGTGCGTCTAGATTCCAGCGACGGCCAGTTTAGCTCTTTTAACATGTCACAATGCTGGGTCATGTAGTTACATTGTAGCACAAAGCGGCAGAATGAGTTATACAATGTAGTAAGTTTATAAAGGTGTGTTTGCGGGGCGGCTGCATACACTACATCACCGTATTCAATAGCCGGCATAATCATTTGTTGTACAATCTGATTTCTTACCGCGGGGCTCAGGCAGGATTTGTTTCTGCACAGGGCATCTAGTTTGGGGTAAAGTTTAGATGATAGTTTTTCAATGTGGGGGCCAAAGGATAGATTTGGGTCCAACCACATACCTAGATATTTGAAAGAAGTGACTGTGGTCAGCGTGCCATTTGATTCATATGCTGCAAGAAGGCAGGTCAACTGGGATTGCTTTTTTGACTTCTTACCTGTAGTGTATGGATTCTACATGCTGCAAGGTGGCATTTTTCATGCACTGCCCATCGGCATGAATACAATACAAGTGTCCAGGAAAACATGGCCGACCTGGCGACTCCACAAGTCATACAGAAAATATATTTATTTACATAATCTGTGGTTTTTACGTTCGGCATAACATGAAACCCCCTTAGCACTCAGCAATGGCTGGCCGGGACACAAGTATCAGATCTCCCCACACAAAGCTTTGAAACACTTGTCAAGGATTCAGCTTTCTGCGTCATTGTTGCCCAAAGAGAACCGACTGGAATGAAATCATAGTAGCTGAAAACTGTTAATTAGATTTCTCGAACACATGTTGACAATCAGCTCTGCGGGTTGGTTGGTTATGCGAACCCTAAATTACAACAGCTTTTGGCAAAGTCACCAAAAAAGGAGAAAATAAAGCTCTCTTTTCATCCTTATCAGCGAATCGACTTGTTCGTTTCTACTGGGAGGTCAGAGGGCAAGACATCATTGACTTTCAAACTACGGTGATCCTGGCTGCATCGGCTAGGAAATTAAGCCCAGACTGGAACGCGTACGACGTCTGCCAAGGGTTAAGTCTACGGCTGAATAATTTGGATCTTTTGCAAATAATAATAAAAAGAAAAAAAAAACCTAATTAAGGTTGGAATATCGCTGGGATTCCGATACGAGCCTCCGAAAGATTAGACGAACCACAGAAAGGCTAGCCGAGATTTGTAATGACAAGGCGCCCTGTGCCAATAATTCATTCCGGTCATGTTTAAAATATGTACAGGCCGCTTTATCGCATTCTCATCAGCACATAATATTAAACCTCGGCTCATGCAAAAGCAAACACATGTTCTTCCAGCTTGGTTGGGAAAGGTCATTGTATTCCCTATAACTCATTTTCTACACGGGTGACATTTACTATATTTCCCAGCAAATTAATCCCATCTCACAGAAAGTGGTAAAGCTCACATTCAACTCCTTGGAAGCAAAGATGCCTTATCAGATACACACACACACGCGCACAATTGTGCGTGTCCATGAACACACACACACACACATACACAGAAAATGCTTATTTATTACACCGGCGGTGACAAAAAAGCGAGGAAGAACTGCATAGCAAAATGAATAGTTTCAAACCGGTGTGTTTAACTAATTATTCCTACATCTTGGGACAGGTTTAAACAAGGTAAAAAAAACAAAAATAAAGAATGTTTTTATTTTAGAATAGAAAGTAGCAAGACTGTTTATATTACATTAATCGTACGCACAGGGTCTTCTTCCCATTAAGGTCCAGATTTTCGTTCGATATCACACTTTGATAAGCATTAGAAAATTTAGAAGTGAAATATATATATATACACACACACACACATTAAAAAATGCATGTGTATATACACACATACACATAAATTGTATATATAGAAATTATTATTATTTTTATTATTTATTAAGCGCCAACACATTCCACAGCGCTGTACAAGGAGCAATGGGTAAAGACAGGACAATTCTACAATACATACAGGAGGACGGGTCAGTATTGCTGCCAGCAGATACAGGAGGACGTGATGGCCCTATTCCCGTGGGAATTTACAATCTAGATGTGTGAGGGGATTAGAAACAGGAGGGGGGGGCTGCAGTGATGAGTTAATGCACGGAGAGGTGAGGACTGTTTTTGAGTCGGTCGGATGTCTTGGTACGGAGTCGGGTGGTCGGCTTCCCTAAACAGAAGGGGAACGTTTAGATGAAGCCAGATTTCGGGACAGTCTGATATTGCGAGGAAGCGCGTTCCATAGGGTCGACGCCGCACGAGAAAAGTCCTGCAGTCTGGCATGTTACACTTTAATAAGCACTATAACGTTTAGAAAGTGATGTGTATATATATATATATATATATATATATACACACACACAAACACACACACAAACACAAACACACACACCTATTTATGGGCAGGTGCTTCTCAAGACAAAAAAATACAACAAACCAGCAGGAGCGCACACCAAATCATACATACAACAACTTTAACAGTAGCTCACACATTTAAAGATTAAATAGATTTCAAATACTCCAACAACTCTTAGGCTGGGGTCAGACCAGCGCATTTTTAACGTGCGTTTAGGCGCACTTAATCACAGCCGCACTAGCAGCAAATGACGGGCAATGACGGCCAATATACGAAGTACGGTCGCACGAAAGTCCGGCCGCGCAACGCAAGTGGAAAATGAACTCATTTTTTTGAGAACGCTAAACCGCTAGTACTGACGTACAGAGTGCGCTGCGTCTGCTAGCGGCGTGTGTGCGTGATTAGATGTCAGACGCTGCTAATGTCCAGCCTACATAACGTCCAGATGCAAAAAGTGTTTTATTGACGATCCGTAAAAAATCACGCACGAAAATGCGCTTCGTCTGACCATTTTCGCGCATTCCGTGACAAAATACGTCAATGCGTTCGGACGCACTTTTTGATGGTCGCTGCGAATAATGCGTTCGTTTGACCCTAGCCTTTACCCTTTCTAGATTAACAATATTTAACCCATTGAAGAACTTTCACAAATGTGTAACTCACAAATTATGGGAATTTAGTTCACAAAATATGGCCATAAATTACTTTAAAAGGAAAAATAGGTGAAAATCCCTGGCGCCTAGTATATAAATATACGTATTTTAAGTATGCTGCTATTGTGGGATAGCATAAATTGCTTAAGCCTGTCACAGCGCCAAGAATAGGAGCGGTTATCGATGGGATACATTGGCGCTGTGACAGACATGAGCAATTTATGGCCATATTTTGTGAACTAAATTCCCATCGTTTTTAAACAGAGTTTAGGGTTACACATTTTGTGAAAATTCTTCACTAGGTTAAAAAAATGTAATCTTGAAAGGGGTTTGATGGGGGTCTTTGAAATCTATTTAATAGTAGCGCACACGTTTAATGATTAAAATTATTGAATATATCAGTTGGAATGCTTTCCTCCTGGTTTGTTTACACACATGTGTTTTGAAGCTTCTAAATGTTATACTGCTTATCGAAGTGTGATACGAAACGAAAACCTGAACCGTAATGGGAAGAAGACCCTGTACATAGGATTAAAATATAAACATGCTATGACATATTTTTTTTTTTTATCGTGACACAACTAGCCTCGACATGATTCAACATAAACGTCTGTATGCATTTGAGATTTGTGCTATGTATTTGTTCCACAATAATTCACTTTTTGAAGGGACACTATATACACGGTCACCAATCAATGTAATCTGCGTGGTCACCATGACCCAAATGCCCTCACCCCTCTCCTGATCGCGAGTTCTTAGACATCAGGGGCCAGATCACAACTCTGACATTAAAAGATAACACGCAAATGGAAAATTTGAGCCTGAGCCGTTTTTTATTTGCAGCCCGCCTTTAATGTCCGTATTCCTGCCGAGCGGTAATACAATGGAGCACAACGGTGCTACGTGCCACCACTGGACCCCAGTCCATCGGACTTCATGGAGCCAGCACGGGTGACGGCGGAAGTATTGTGAGGAAAATAGCCAACATCACATAATTGGCTTAATGGACATTTAACATACACAAAACCTGCCCCTAGAACCTGTATGAGCTTTCTGCCAAAGGAAACTTGAAAATGGCGCGCGCAAAAAAAGCTATTTTGTTGGTGTCGCTGGTATTATTGCATTTCCTGCACCAAGGACACAACAGGCTCCTATGCCCTATACGGCAAGTCATGCAAGAATGCTTGAAATGAGATGTAATTTTGTTTTAAATCAATGTTCTATACAAATCAGAATAAAGACTTCCATGTAAAACATTGCCATGAACGTTAATGGGCCTCCAGTCGAGAAAACCAGTCAACAACCCTGACGGTTTGTGCCAAAAGGTTTATGACCTTTACAAGGTCTAGTAACAAGTCTACCAAGTTAAGGCAGAGGACATTCCGCTTGTACGAATGGATACAAATGGCAGATGCGGGTAACTAATTACAGATACATCAATACGACTGCTCGCCATCGTATCATTACTCACCGACATGGCGCCGTGGTCATTGCTGTTGTTCTGAAGGGATTACCAGAAAGCATTCAACGTACAAAAAAGGTAGAAAAGGCAAAAAGCAAAGAAGTATTAGAAGCAAGGAAAGGATAGCAATCAGCAAAGTTACATTTAGTATAAAAGCCGGGGTTTATTTATCAAGTTCTAATATTCCCGTTTTCGCTCAGAGTGTTGAGTTAAGAATTCTAGAAATACAGACTCTCAACTAAAAACTCTGCTTTGCAGCCTGTGTGTCATGTTAAAAAAAGGGTTTTATGTGACAAAATTGTCTTTATATTTAATGATTACTTTTACATAATCTGGTCCACTTTGTTTTCAAATTCTAGTGGGAAGAGCCCTCTCACCCTCAATATGGCGAGCCGACTGAAGAACAAGCAACGCACGGAATACAATGGGCACTATTACATTCATAATGCGAACGTTAGCGCTCACTTGTGTGAGCGTTAACACTGGCTGGGGTTGTCCTAGCGCGGGTGCACCCTATTACAATCCAAACGCTAACGGGTTAAAAAACCCGTTAGCGATTCGGATCTTGGCCTTTTCAGCGCGCTCTTACTACACTTTGCGCTCCCTATACTTAACATGGGGAGCGCAAAGTGTTAATTAGCGTTAGGATTACAAAGTCCTAACGCTAATTACCGTCCTGCTGCGGTTAACTGAAAAGTTAGCCACAGCTAGGACCTGGTGCTACCTGATTATGCTTCTGCGGAATCAGCACCAGCTGAATCCCCCCCTCAAAAAAAAATATCATATACTCACCTCTCATCCCGCGGAGATAACAGCGCCTCCATCCGCCTCTTCTTGCCGCCGGGAGCAGAGAGAAAAGTCCCTCAGTCTCCCTCTGCGAATCACTAAGCTGACCTGCCGGATCGCACGAGGAGAGATCCTGCAGGTCATATGACCAGCAGCGGTAGCCTCAATGGAGTCTTATGGACTCCATGGAGGGGATGCTCGTGGCGGCACTTAGCTCTGCCCCGATCGTCCCGATGCTTAGCGCTGTGTTACAGTGCAGACTGCTGGATTAGCGCCTGCACCATAATATCACGCTAAAACGGTGACGCCAAGGAGAAACCTGCAGGAGGAGGTTTTTCTTTTTAGCGTCCGCGTTTTAGCGTGATCATCGTAATAGTGCATTATGTGTTCCAAGCGTACAACGTCAAGTCAAAATAGTGGAAACACGTAACCAGATCATTTGGTGGAAACTTTAGTCCAAAAATTGAGACATGATTTAATAAAATATCTCTACATTTGTATATAATGAAGACGTGTCTCCACTATTTCTTCTAGTCGTTTTCATATTAACCGAAGCGTCTTCCAACCTGCTCACATACGGTCTATAAGGGGGAAGAAGTGAACAATGTATAGATTTTCTATTCTAGCTCTATTCTTTTGTAGATTGTTAAGAGAAAAACAACGTATATTCCACATCAGCCCTAAAAGGAGATGCCGCACAATTACATTCACTTTTTGTTTTATATTTAAACTATGCTTTTAGAAGAAGGACAAGCCAGTCACTTTAGTACTGAGCTTGTGGACGGGTAAGTGCTCGGATACATCCTTCATTGTCTTATTTATCTGGTTTGCGTGGATTTTAGAGAACAAAATATAAACTAAGCGACTCCCGGCAATGCAGAAATCGCAATTCATAGACAAAACCCTATCCTTTATAAAGAGGTCTACCCGCCACGCTCTGAGCAGGTGTCCGAAAACGCCGAATGCACCACATTAAGTTGTCCGCGCCGGCTTTGGTAATCATATGGCACAGGTCATCAACCTTGGCCCCCCAGATGTTTTGAAACTCCATCTCCCGTGATACTCGGCCAGTCATTAGGTTGGTTGAGTTCCAAAACATCTGGATGGCCAAGGTTGGCTGACCCATGACACAGGGAAACCTCGGCCTAGGCAAGTAGACTATTTCAGTTGAGCTGTGCTTTTTGGCCCCTGCACTGATTTTGGTGACTGGCAATCAAAGTGTTCTCACGTCAACGTACCAGATGTTAACACCACAAATAGATTCATTTAAATTCCCTATTACGGAAACGTCTGTAGGCGACTGTTCCTTGGTAAGTCATTAAAGGGACACTCTAAGCAACATGACCACCTAAGCTATTTTAGGTGGTCATGATGCCCGGAGTATTCCCTTGCCTGTCCCTCCTGCCTCCGCTCAGCCGATCGGCAGAAAAGGCTGAAAACAGCTGAGAGAGGCGGAGGAGTTTACTCCGCCCTCCCAGCTGTCAGTCAGCAGAGCGGGAATCAGATTTCCCGCTTCTGCCGACTTTTGCCGAGTAGGAGATGTCATCGCGCTTTCAGCGCGATGACGTCTCCAACTTGACGCAGTAGCTGGCGGCAGCGGCTGAGGGTTAGTGTTACGCGCATTCTCTTGCGCGCAACACTAATCCTCAGAGGGAGCCGGGAGGAAGCCTGCCGATTGGCTGGCTTACGTGAGAGGCGCGCATGCGCGCTTCTCACGTAAACCAGAAGGCAAGTCGGATGCAAGAAGGAAGGGAGTGGAAGAGGAGGGAGGTGAGTATATATTAAAAAAAAGACGCCGCTGGAAACAAGTGGATTTTAGGGTATTACAGTTACAAGAAAAAAAAAAAAGGATTTATTAAGGGAATAAAAAAAACGGGGGGGGGGGGTTAGGATAAAAAAATGGGGGGGGGTGATTTTTTCCTTGATAAATAAACCCCAGAGTGTAAGGAATAGTAAGCATGAGTTAGAAATGCGAAACATCGAACAGGGTTTAATCATTCCATCGCTAAAATGCAGTATTTTTATGGAAACATTGATGTAAATATTAGTAATTACAAAGCACATTATTCATCTCCATACGTTCCGGCACCAGCCCGATGTTAAAGCCATTATCCCACATGCACAAAGCACAGAATTAAATGGATGGCATTGTACACAAGACACTTAAACTGAAATTGGGTGAATCGTAGTTTGAAAGCGAGAGCTTAGCCTTTGGCGACCCTTGTATATATTTTCCATCCACAAAAGAAAAAAAAGAACAAAAAAAAGTAGAAGATCTCCACCGTGACCTGCTTCCAAGTGTGGCGAGAAGATACACAACTGAAAACGTCCCAGGAGATCGTGTCAGAAAGGCTTGTTTTCATCTTTGGTGCCTTAGAGATCTTTTTTGGTTATCTATCCTACTTCAGAGAGTCTTTAAAAGCTGATACACTCATAACAAAGGCTGCGAGTGTTGGCAGAGATCGACACCAGGAGCACTACAGTCTCTGTTGTCAAGTGTGTATCTGCTATTAAAGACCCTGGTGTCCAGGACTTTGAGCAGGAGTCGGCAACCTAGGCCCTCCGGATGTTTTGGAACTACATGTCCCATAAGACTAAGCCAACCTAATAAAGTGGCCAGATATTTTGGAACTACATCTTCCATGATGCACAGAGTCAAATTGGCCAACCCCAGACTTGGAGACACAGATTGGAGAGAGTGATACCCAAGGGGGAAGACATGTTAATGGCTACCCTGGATGGCAGGAGTCTCCATGCTTTGCAGAGGACTGGTAAATCTAGACCAGGGGTCAGCAACCTTGGCTCTACAGAGGTTCTGGGCCTACATTTCCCATGCACCTCATCGAATGAGTAGCTGAGTATCATGGGAGATGTAGTTCTAAAACATACAAGGTTGCTGACCCCTGACACCCAGGTCTATTCAAAGAAAGATGAAACTCAGGCGAATGAGGGGAGTAGTGAAAATTCTAGGTCAAAATAGCCAAACCAGAAAAATTCTCCCATTTCTCTCACTTTTCAAATCGTCTAATTGGTCTAGATTGTTCTCTACTCCTGCTAATCCTCCTGGTTTTCACCTTTCTCTGAATAACCCTGCTAGACTAATATTTAAACTGAGGGTTGGGTGTGATTTTCCTCTTTCCTGCCCGAAGAGTCATTTATCAACCTATCACATGCTGAAAGGGGTTTTCGAGACTCCGCATTATGATCGAATAGATTTGTTTCGCTAAAGCTGACGTTTCAATGGGAATCGAAATGCCGTTACACACTTAAATCTGGCGAACCAAAAAGCAGTCAAAACCTTTTGTAAAAAAGTACATATCGGAGTGGAACCGAATTAAATCCGGCCTGATGTCAAGTGAAATAAGGAAAGTATGGATATACTCTCAGGACTTCAGATTTCGAATACGACCGACCAATTTTTGAAGAACCTTCAATAAAATCCCTTTTTCAGAACGAGGGGCTGCATTGCACTACCCATGACAACTGGATGCCGAGGAGCTGGAGAAATGGTGCTTCCCAAAAAGACAAGGTTAGACACAGTTTATTTTATCGATTATTAGTAACATGACCACCCACCCTTCCCTGAAGCCCTAATAAAGTCCATCATGTTTGTTGATAAGCCATGAGAACTTTGCTCCTAACAAGACTATTTGCAAAATTGCGAGGCAAAAATCTGGGCAAAGATCTGGTCTATGTGAAAGCGAGATGCTGTATTTATCAGCTGCTACATCGCAGAATGGCTTAGATTGGCTTCATGTGTTCCAGCATCGCTTCGTGCCAACGCCAGCTTCTCGGCAGCACGCATTTCTATATCTACATCGTCCAAGGCAGACCATGAGTAAATGTGGGTATTTTTCTAATAACGCAGCCACCCACCGTCTCCTCCGAACTCCCATTAACTCCGCCAAATGGTTCTAATTTCTACATATCATCGATGCTCGCGATGTGCTTTGATGTGTTCCGGCTGAATTCGCCCACACGCATATGCCACGGTGGCACCCTGCCTCTGGTATATTGTGCCAGGACTCCCTCGAACTCTTCCTGAGCTACGCTGGGTTTTTTTTGTCCAATTTGTTACCTTAAAATAGGATGTTATGTTATATTTCAAGAGGCTTTTTATTCCCCGATGATAAGTAAGTATATATATATCCATATATAAAATGGACAGGAACAATAGCCACTGATATTAAGGAGAAACAAAATCCCGAAACGCACGGGCGAAACGCACGGGCGTCCATTCATAGGGACACGCAGGGCAGGATTCGTATAGCTCTTAAATTTCATTCCAAGTTAAATGCTGTGTTTTTGTATGTGCACTAGCTAAGCCAACGATGAATAGAAATGAACCATAACGTTCAATGTTTGCTGTACAGTTCCCCACATTCTACACAGAGGGATCTATTTCTACAGCAGAGATTAACCCCTTAGTGACCGGGCGGTTTTACGAAAGTCCGTCCGATAGTGCCCGCTGCTGTTTTCACGTTTCTGCGCTGTTAAGTGTTTAAGTCAAATTTTCCTCTTACTCGTTTATGCAACCCACACATATTATACACCGTTTTTCTCGCCATTAAATGGACTTTCTAAAGATACCATTATATCGTATAATTTACTATATATAAAAATATGAAATATGATGAAAAAAAGGGTAAAAACACTCTTTTTCGTAATTTAATCCCCAAAATCTACAAACCGCCAAAAAAGACCCCGACTAAATAGTTTCAAAATTTTGTCCCGAGAAGAGAAATACACAATTATTATATGTTCTTGCTTTTTAACCCCTTCACTGCTGAGACAGTTCACCTATGTGCACTGAGCTCATTATGACCGTTTAATGCTCAAAATTTTTAGATGACAGCCTAGGTCCTATTTAATTAACCCCCAAGAAAAAAAAAAAAAAACTATTTTTTTTATTCTATTTATTTTTTACACCAAGCCTGGTCATGTTTGGTATCATTGGAAAGACCCTCTAGCTGCCACAGATTGGGAGATAAGGGGATCCAAAGGATCGGAAAGAACAACGGAAGATGTCAAGTTAAACATCTTCAATGGACAATCTTTGCACTCGGTCTTAAACGTACTTGTTTTTCCAAATCATACCGTAATCTTTGCTACACCTCCTATCAAACTGTGACAGATTGCTATCATTCTTAACGTGGACGATGTCATGGTATTGGTTACGGTTGTTTCTTACAAGCCAAATTAGAGCAAAAGGTCGTCAACAACCCAACTTAACACTCCAGTGCAACCTTAGACTATGTGGTTGTCCTACAAGCATGTCTTATGTAACTGGCAGATTCCAGTTTATGGTTTCCAACCCTGGTCGTCAAGTAACCCTAACAGGCCAGGTTTGCCATATATTGGAAGTGCAGCACAGGTGATATGATTGGCTACTCGGTGATTGCAGGATTCAGTCTGCATTTTCCCCAAGGTGATCCTTAACATTTGACCTGTTGGGGGGGGGGGGCTTGAGGACCAGGGTTGGGAACAACTGCCTTCTTGTAGAGGCTGAAGTTCTGTTCTTTCTGCATATTATTCCACAAGGTTTACCCGTTGCTGTAAAATCTATATTACGCTGATATTCATTCTCTCTGAAATACACACTTGATGACGGCGTGTGATCCCTCTTCTCAGATGTACTAGGAGATTATTTTTGTTCCTGCTCTGAAACTGCTATGCCGTGACATGCTATGCCGTGACATGCTATGCCGTGACATGCTATGCCGTGACATGCTATGCCGTGACATGCTATGCCGTGACATGCTATGCCGTGACATCTGCTTTTCCTGACTTGACGTATTACACTAGATCAGTGATATCAGCTCCACCTGTTCGAAGACATATTACCTTACGTCCATGCTATCCATTCTTTGGAAAACCTGGTGTGTGAGGATGAGAGCTTCCTGAAAGGTCGGTTTAAAATGTAGCGACGCTTATTGATATTTCTACCATAAGGCATGTCATATCGCATGTAGTTTTACACTGGGATTAGGTTTTCTCTTCTCTTGTTGCCAGATTTAGGTTCCTGTGATGATCGGATCTCATTTCACATTATAACAAAGCTATTTTTTTTTATTTATTTTTTTTGGTCACATCACAGTGTGATTTCTAACAGTTTCTTCTCTAAACCCTCAGTGTTAACCCCTTCACTGCTGAGCCATTTCAGGTCTTAAAAAAAACAAACCCGTTTTTCTTTTTTTTTTTATTCTTATTTGTTCTTTACTATAAACATGGTCATGTTTGATAGCATTTGAAAGGCCATGCTCTGGCCTTTCTAATGATACCAAACATGAGCTGACCGCCAACACCGGAAATGCCATCAACCGGATTTTTGGCAAATAAACAGGATGATGGGAATTTGAATGAAAAAAATAAATTATTGTAATAAAACAAACAACGCCCGACGCGTTTCGTCTAAAAGACTTCCTCAAGGGCAGTAATAATATGCAATGTATCAAAATAAAATAATAATAATTATAATTATTATTTTATTTTGATACATTGCATATTATTACTGCCCTTGAGAAAGTCTTTTAGACGAAACGCGTCGGGCGTTGTTTGTTTTATTACAATAAATTTTTTTATTCATTCAAATTCCCATCATCCTGTTTATTTGCCAAAAATCCGGTTGTTGGCGATCAGCTTTGGATCGGTTCGGGCATCATTCCGGACGTCCTTCCCTGCGTTTTCTCTATTGTTTGTGCGTGGAGCTGTGGACCATCTCCTGGGAAATCTATCGGCATTTTTAAAGAAAAGTATCACTGTGCCTCTCCTATCACCAACTGTTTGTTTGTGATACCAAACATGACCCTGCTAGCTGTCAACAGTCGGGAGATATCGGGGTTCAAATGAACCCCCTATCTCCACCCCATCTTTCCTTAGGAGTCAATCAGGACGTTCCCCACACGTCAGCAGTGAAAGGGTTAAAACATTTCTTTCTGCAAAAAGACATGTTATATGTTCCGGCCGCTCATCCTGTACCTCATATTGTAAAAGGCTGAATGCACAGATATTATGGGATCTGTTGTAGACAATATTGTAAAATTACTCCTAGCCTGGAAGATCCGGAGCAAAATCCGAAGATAATGGGGCGTGTGTCAAGTATACGAGGGTCTCCCCATAAAAGTCTCCGTAGAACACGATTAGAGAGGCTGAAGAAGACCTGATGCCGAAACGTCTCGTTACCCCAGATCTCTTTGACGTTAATCCAATTTCTGGACAGATTTGCTCTTTTTTGAGGACTAGTCACATCCTGAGACCATTAAGTATTCCTATTATTTGGAGGGACACTTTTTAGAAGCTGATTATTCAAATGTACAGAGTTTTTTTCTGACTTCTAAGCTTTGTTCGGATGGTAACTCAGAAATTGCTTTTTGACATTCATTATTATATTAAAAAGGTATATTTCTAGATGTAATCTTTTTTTAAGACACGTTCCCTATCGAATGGGTCTCTCTGCTCTTTATCTTTTAATAAATCCATGGACATAGGGCTCGATTTCATTCCTTGCGCAAAAACGCACGCGCAGCGCAATTTTTTTTGCGCGCAGCGTTATACGTTAACGCGTGTAAATTAACGCTGGTATTACAATCCGAGCGCATTTTTTCATCCGTCAAAAAATACAGCGCGTAAAAAAGACGCGCAAAAACGCGCGCGCATTGATGCTGCGCGCAGAAATCGGTGGGCAGACCGTTTTTTTAAAGCGATTCAGCCAATCAGAATAAAGAACCACAATTGTCTCCCGTTCAGTTTTTGCGCCTGTCAATATCAATCTGAGTATACATGCTGCAGCAATAATAAAAACACGCACAACTTCTCAATTTTATTGTTTGGGTATGTGTAGAATGTGTAACTATACTTCGCTGTATCTTTTTTTGGGCTGGTGTATTTGGTTTCGGCCAGAACGTTCCGATTTGCCATTAACACCAGCTTTTAAAAGACGTCAAAATTATGCGCGCAAACATTGTCCATTAAAATTTGCGCTAAGATTGTAATACCTTGCGTGCACCAGCGCACAAACGCTTTAGCGCTCACAATGTTAAGTATAGGACGCGCAAAGTACATTATACTCGCAAAAGGGTTTGCGCAGGTTCACCCGCGTTAACGTTTGCGCGAACAATGTAATAGGGCCCATAGTGTTTTATGTGATTTTTTTTTTATATTCGATCATTTTACATTTAAAGATTTTTTCTTTCTTCAATAGAAAACATTGACTTCACTGCCTGACTTGAATTAACACATCTTCCCGTGTCTATTTCACCCAGTAGCAATAGAGAAATGTTAGTGGATACCTAGTTTTCTATTACTTTGAATAAAGTGTAAAGAAAGAAGTTATTGTTTTCAAAAATATATAATTAAAATGTATTTTATTGTTTATGCATAAAACATTTTTTTTTTTTTAAATAATATATTATTTTTTTTGTTAAGTTTCATCAAAATTGACACAATTTGAAACATCTTTTGTAAATAATGATACAGAAAAAAGAATAAACAAGATACTTTCGTCTTTGGTTATCATGACATTATCTTGTCACATGGAAATATGCGACAGATCATATTACGTATATTAAGTACTATCTAAAAAAGGGGGGGGGACAAGGGAAGTAAAAGTTTGTATACAGTAACAAGTGTTCCATTTAAAAGCTATACTGGTTGTAAGTTCCATAAGGTAGAGTACAGTGTTATAGAAAGCAAGAAAACGCAGATGGGTCATTGGGTGAGAGTCTGAATCCTAGGGCAACCTTAGTGAGGTGTGTCAGTACTAGTCGGTATGGGTGGTTTACGTGGTCGTTTAGTAAGATAGTCCATCCACCAATACCAAGTTGCGAAATATTTAGCATAATTGTTATCCATAGAAAAATACATCTCCTCCATTACTCGTATATTATCTACTGCTGTAATCCATTCCGAGATTGTCGGAGTATGTATGGAGCGCCAGTGCCTGGGAATCAATGATTTTGCCATTTTAAACAGGTGAATGGCCAGAGACTTTCTGTATGTGATAGGGGAGAGGGGGACCAGGTGAAATAGAGCTACTTGTGGAGAGGGTAACAGGTCTAATCCCGTGATTTCATTGATCTCTGCGAAAATGGACGTCCAATATGCTTGAATGTGGGAGCATTCCCACCAAATATGTAAATAGGTTCCCGGTTCTTTCGTACATCGCCAGCACAATACATCAGAGTTCGGATACATTTTATGTAATCTCGAGGGAGTGAGGTACCACCTAGACAGGAATTTATAATGTGACTGTTGTACATGTAGACTACGGGACGAGTGGGCAGCTATTTGAAATATCATGTCCCATTTATCTTCCGGAATCAGGTCAGCCATCTCTTTGCTCCATCTTGTTGCATATAAGGGAATGAGGGGAGCTGAGGCGTCTAGGAGCCTACCGTATATAGTGGACAGCATGTGTGGCTGGTGTGGGTCAATAGTGCAAAGTGTCTCAAAGGGGGATTCATCCTGTCTAAGAGAGGTCGGGTGGCCTAATGACGCTATGAAGTGTCGGAGCTGGTAATATCGGTAGTCTGAAATTAGAGTGGCATATTCATCTGGAGGCAACAATAGTTTAGGGATTGGCTTGGAGTTTATTAGACATTTATGAAGGGGAAGGTACGGTCCCTCCACTAGCGTAGGCAGAAAATTGTTGGACATACCAGCTGGAAAAAGTGGGTTAAAAGTAAGAGGCAATAATGGTGATGGATGTGTTGAGAGTTGCAGTGATTTTCGTAATGTTCGCCATTTTAAAAGGGTTGGGGAAATAAGAGGGTGCGAAGAGCGAAGTAGGTTTGTGAGGGGCGCTGTCTGCCATGGTAAGGAAGCTATCGGAATTAGAATTGTTTTCTGTTCTATCGGTACCCATAACTTGTGTGGTGGGGACATGCACCAATCACTCAACCTAAGACACAGGGCTGCCGAGTAATATAATTCCATATGAGGAAGGCCTAAACCCCCTCTATTCCTGTGTCTCGTCATGTCTCCGTATGAAACCCTGGGATGTATCCCATTCCAGACATAGTCGAGAAATGCTGATTTCAGCCGGGCAAAAAATTGTGATGGGATTCCTACAGGGATTGATTGAAAGAGGTACAAGAATCTGGGGAGTATATTCATTTTTAGGACGTTAATCCTCCCTAGCCAAGAGATATGAGGTAAGCTCCATTTTTTTAAGGTCTTGTTGTACTACTGTCAAGAGAGGTTCATAGTTAGACTTATATAAGTGGTCTAGGTCCCTAGTCAGCGTCACTCCCAGGTATCTAAGTGAGTGTTGCACCCATCGAAATGGAAAACATCTTTCCAACTCCCTCTGTGTCAATGTCGATATGCCTATCCCCATGACCTCACATTTCATCTGGTTAATCCGAAAGTTAGACAGTTGTCCATAAGTGTCTAGTTCGGACATGAGATGTGTAAGGCTAGGGTCAGAGTGGGGCAGTCGGAACGCGCGTGCAGGCGCACTAAATCACGGCGGCAGTAGCAGCACATAACGGCCAATGACGGCCAATATACGCAGTACGTGCGTACGAAAGTGCGCCGACACCACGCAACCAGCAAATGAACGCATTTTTCTCAGAACGTGAAACCGCTGCTACTGACGTACAGAGTGCGCTGCGGCCGCATGGCAGCGTGTGTGCGTGATTAGGAGACGTCAGACGCTGCTAGTGTGCGGCCTACATAACGTTCAAACAGCCGGATTTCCCTAGACTTCTTTTTACCCCACCGTCATGAAATACGTCCAGAATTGCGCATCGTCTGACCACTTAAGCGTATTCCGTGAAAAAATGCGTGCGCACGCATCGACGTACATTTTGACGGTGGCCGCAGAAAATGCGCTCATCTGTCCCTAGCCTAAGGGAGCAGTTAGGATCTGTAAGGGATAATAATATATCATCAGCGAAGGCAGCAACTTTATAGTGGTGGAGGGGAAGTATGTGTCCAGTAATGTTAGGATGATCTCTAATTTTTTGCAATAGTGGCTCTAGAGTCAGTATGAAGAGGAGTGGAGACAAAGGGCAACCCTGTCGAGTCCCGTTACGTATCTGGAAGTCTCGGGAATAAGTCCCATTAACTCGTAGAGAGGCACTTGGAGTGTTATAAAGGGAGTGGATCCAATGTAACCATTGTGGACCAAAGCCCAGTGCCGATAGGGTTTCAAATAAAAAGGTCCAATCTACCCGGTCAAACGCCTTCTCCGCGTCGATCGATAGAAAGATGGTGGGATCGGAGGAGGTGTGTGCTAGGTGCATTAAGTCAATTGCACGTATTGTGTTATCACGGGCTTCTCTGGTGGGGACAAAACCTGTTTGATCAGGGTGTATAAGACTTGTGATGTAAGGATTGAGACGATTCGCCATAATTTTGGCCATTAATTTTAGGTCTGCATTCAAGAGTGAAATGTGGCGATAGTTTTGTACCATGGTGTGGTCTTTATCCGGTTTAGGGATAAGTGCTATATGGGCTCTTAGTGTTGCAGGGTCTAATTTGGTGTCTTGGTTTAACGCATTAAGCATTTTTATGAAATGAGGGCCTAGGCTAGTTTGAAAAGTTTTGTAGTATGCAATGGTGAATCCGTCTGGGCCTGGACTTTTCCCAGATGCTGTAGATTTAATCGCTATTGATAGTTCCTCTAGGGTAAATGGGGCGTCTAGGGATTGCGATATGTCTGGTGTAAGAATGGAGTGGAGAGATTCCTTTAAATATGCCTGAATAGCGTCTTTGTCAGGGGGTGTGTCTCGTAGTTGATATAGGGTTGAGAAATATTTATGAAAGGCTTCTGTGATGTCAGTATTTAAGTGGAGATCAGTTCCAGTGTCGGATTGGACCTTGGGGATAAATGTGGTTTGAGGTTTGCGTTTCAATGCTCTTGCCAGTAGTTTTCCACATCTATTTCCTTGGGTATAAAACAGTTGTTTGGTGTGACGCAATAATTTAAATGCCTGGTCTGATAAGATGGTGTTTAATTTGGCCCGGTGGATCGTGAGTTCTTTAAACACCGAAATGGAAGGTGAGGTTTTGTGCTCCGTCTCTAGGTCATGGATGCGGGTAAGTAAAGTGGTAACGGAGGGGTGAGTGGATGACCTCCGGCAGGTGTTGGGGATAGAGTGCCGAGGCCGGCTAGGGTAAATGTTTAAATCTGATATAGCTTGAAAAGTAGGGAGATCCAGTTGGTTGGGGGTCCATGAGGAAGAAAAGAAAAGCAATCCGTAGGGTAAAAACAGTCATGGATGTGGAGATTCTCATGGAAAGGGTGATAAATATGTCCTGGTGTTGAAAGGAGCAGCAAAAAGGCAACAAGCGTTGTTTTCATCCCGGGTCTTGATGGGAGTTTGAGGATTGCTGCGAGCGGGAAATACCACGACCACGTTTAGAAGGTGTCTGCCACCTAGGGCGTTGCGGCTGGAACTGATGTTGGACCAAGTCTAGGGTCTGTCCACCGTACGAGTCTGGAATGTCGAGATTATCAATGCTAAGTAAGTGCCGTTAACAGTGGTGGAAGATCTGTGGCGTTGGTGATCCCATAGTAAACCCCGTCCAGGGTAACTTGGAGGGAAAACGGGTATCCCCATCTGTATTTAACTTGACGGTCCCGTAGAACTTCAGTGAGCGGTTTCAGTAGTCGGCATGCCTGAAGCGTGTGCCAGGAGAGGTCTGGGTATAGTTACAAGACATTCCCCAAGGGGTCTTTGACATCTTGACGACGCGCGGCTTGTAGAATATCTTCTTTTTGGCGGTAGTAATGTAGCCGGCAGATAACATCTCTTGGTGTCGTATTCGGTGCACCTTTTGGTTTTAAGGAGCGATGCGCTCTATCAAAGTGAATTGGGGTGTCAATCGGTCTGTGTAAGAGAGAATTAAATATAGGCCTCAGTACCTCGGTGTGCAGTTCCTTTCCATCTTGCGACTCTGGGAGACCTCTTAACCTCAGGTTATTCCGACGTCCCCGGTTGTCTTGATCATCTAACGCCCGGTGAAAGCGTTGCAGGTATAAAGTGTGAGAAGTCAGACCTGTTTCCAAGTGAGTCAGTCTGTCCTCTGTGGTTTCTCTGTCTCCTTCCAAATCTTGGACCCGGGCTCCAATATGGCGGACATCCGTTACCACAGCGTCTATGCGGGAGGCGAAAGAGGACTCCAGCTTTGCCAGGAGGGATTCAAGATCTTCTTTGGTGGGCAGGGAGCGGAGTATATCTCGAACTGACAGTTCTGTGTCCTCTGATGGAGTGGGGCTGCCAGCCGCCGACGAGTCCCGCGATGGTGCAGGGACCGGCGCCATCTTGGATCCGTGCGGGGTTGCTCCGGAGGTCGGGGATTCCTCAAAAAAAAAATCGGGCGATTGTGGCCGTTTTAGCGGAGGTAAGAGTGGTCTTGGTGCGGAGGGGTGTCTGGGAGCGTTTCCTATGGGTCATATTGCACCCTTGTTAGCAGGATCTCCCTTCTATAACCCTGTTAGCGCCAGAGCTCCTCTAACATGCGGCCATTCCACTCGGCGTCAAGCCACGCCCCCTTCCATAATACATTTTAATTGTTATTTATGAAAACAATATTTTTAATTCATATACAGTTGTGTTCAAAATTATTCAACCACCAATGCTGTAAAGGGTTTTAGGGAATTTAGTGTACATTTGTAATTATATTCAGAATGAAATCCTACAAGGACTTTTTAAAGAACCATATGCAACTAAAATGACATCAATTGGTTTTGTAATACAGTAGTAAATGTTTCTTTTGTGAATTCTTCATTGACACAATTATTCAACCCCTTAAAGACTACCACTCTGAAGAACAGAGGTTCATTCAAGTGTTTTCAATCACGTATTGAAAACACCTGTGGATGTCACGGAGCAGCAATAAAGCATAATAAGCACCAATTAGGCAGCTTTAAAATGACTGTGATACTCAGCTCCTTCTAGACATTTACTGGTGTGGTTACAAACATGGTGAAGTCAAGAGAATGGTCCAGGAAGACAAGAGAAGAGGTGATTACTCTTCACAGGAAGGGCAATGGCTATAAGAAGATTGCAAAGATGTTAAACATACCAAGAGAGACCATAGGAAGCTTCATTCGCAAATTCAAGGCAAAGGGCACTGTTGAAACGCTACCTGGTCGTGGCAGAAAGAAGATGCTGACTTCGACTGCTGTGCGCTACCTGAAGCGTAGAATGGAGAAAAGTCCCTGTGTGACTGCTGAGGAACTGAGAAAAGATTTGTCAGATGTGGGTACTGAAGTTTCAGCTCAGACAATACGGCGCACACTGCGTAATGAAGGCCTCCATGCCAGAACTCCCAGGTGCACCCCCTTGCTGTCTCCACAGAATAAGAAGAGTCGACTGCAGTATGCCAAAAGTCATGTGGACAAACCACAGAAGTTTTGGGATAGTGTTCTGTGGACTGATGAAACAAAATTAGAACTGTTTGGGCCCATGGATCAACGCTATGTTTGGAGGAGGAAGAACAAGGCATATGAAGAAAAGAACACCTTGCCTACTGTGAAGCATGGCGGGAGGTCAATCATGTTTTGGGGCTGTTTTGCTTCTGCAGGTCCAGGGAAGCTTCAGCGTGTGCAAGGTACCATCCATGAATTCTCTTCAGTACCAGGAGATATTGGATGACAATGTGATGCAGTCCGTCACAAACCTGAGGCTTGGGAGACGTTGGACCTTTCAACAGGACAATGATCCCAAGCATACCTCCAAGTCCACTAGAGCATGGTTGCAGATTAAAGGCTGGAACATTTTGGAGTAGCCATCGCAGTCACCAGACTTAAATCCGATCGAGAACCTCTGGTGGGACTTAAAGAAAGCAGTTGCAGTGCGCAAGCCTAAGAATGTGATTGAACTGGAGGCTTTTGCCCATGACGAATGGGCGAAAATACCCGTAGATCGCTGCAAGACACTTGTGTCAAGCTATGCTTCACGTTTAAAAGCTGTTATAACTGTAAAAGGATGTTGTACTAAGTACTAAGATTGAATGTCACTTGGGGGTTGAATAAAACTGATAATGATGTGAGCACAGAAAAGACATTTGTGGTTATTTCATTATAAATGTTATGTTATATTTGTCTGACCTACACGTGCCTCTTTGATTTAATTGTAAGCAAGATGACTGAATGATCAAAATCAATGTCAAACTGGCCAAAACACTCAATTTCAGTGGGGGTTGAATAATTTTGAACACAACTGTATAGTATGTAAAATATCTATTAAAAATTGGTAACAATTTCAAACTAGTGTATGTATAAATAATTAAAATAAAAATAGAGTTTAATCGATACATTTCATTGTTTATGCATAAAACATTTTAATTGTTATGCATACAATATTTTTAATTCATATTTTTAATTTATAAATACAGTATGTAAAATATCAATTAAAAATTGGTAACAATTTCAAAAATGTAAGGCGCTGCGGAAACTGTTGGCGCTATATAGATAATAACAATAAATTGGTGTATGAATAAATAACAATTAAAATATTTTTGTAATGTATTTTGCATACAATATTCTATTTATAAAGACCAATATATTTATGCAGACCAGATATTTTAAAATTGTTATATATTTATGTATATTTTCTATTGATATATAGTATGCAAAAATATATAAAAAAAATGAATAACCATTAAAATATATATTTTTAAAATTGTTGTATTTTTTTTCCTAAACAAATATTCAGAATATACGTATATGGTTTCATACTATATATATATATATATATTATATATATATATATATATATATATATATATACATACATACATACATACATACATACACTTGTACGCCAGTGACGTGCGTGAGGTCCGTGACTGGTGAGGCACTGGCTAGTATCAGAGCCAGATATACACAGGGCTACACAGTCGCAATTTACGCATTTGATTATCGCTATATAGGAGAATAGAGTTTCACTATTATAAAGTAAAGTTCACGTTTTTTTTTTTTACAGTTCTAAGAGCACTTACAATACTGACTAATAGAGGGCACTATTACAACTCTTACTTTAAAATAACGTTTGCATATAGGTTTTTAGTTCTAAGAGCATGCACTTACAATACTGACTAATAGAGGGCGCTATTACACACATACTGACAGTCACATGACTGTCCTGTGTCAATCAATCCATGGGGAGCTCTGCCTCCCATGGGGGGCGTTTTTAAAAAAAATAAGAATTTCTTGAGAACAATGGAGCTTTCCCATTGGCTCAAGCTTTCAATTGCTTTCAGTGCCTCTGAAAAGCGTAGAACCAGGAAGTCAGCTAGAGCTACGCAATAAGCATAGCGTTCAGCTGCGCAAATTGCGTAGGCTATGCAGGCTCAATGCTGCTCCTGCTGTCTGTGTAGTGAATCACACACACACAGCAGCCGGCAAACTGAATGTACAGCGGGGAAAAAAAGCGGAGGACAGAAGCACAGCGAGGGAGCGTGGAGAGGGGAGTATGAAAACTTTTTTCAATGAATAACATTTTATTTACAGAGTAACTATACATACATGTCATTGCAGCACAATGAGCACATTAATTTACTGGAATGACAGGGGAGGCCCTGCCTCCCCTGACTGCACGTCCCTGTTGTACGCTGTATATCCCTGCATGCTAGAGGTTAATCGCTCTAGTTGACAGGTATACAGCAAGTACTGCACATGCACAGAACGATAACATCAATTCTGCAATAGAATTTAGGCCGTCATGATGTCATGCTTGCACAAGAACGCTCCCAATAGCATCAAAGGGAATTTGTCAGGTTGGGATATCTGGATATTTAACTAGACAAATGGAAGACTGGATGCAGGGAAATCATACAGAAATATTCGCTGTACCATCATCTTAGGCCGGGGTCAGACGAGTGTTTATAAGAGCAGAAGGAATGTACGCAAGAGTGGACGTTCCTTCCATCCTGACACCCGTCTGGCCACCTCGCTGAGTGCAGTTAGTGCGCTCAGCGCTGCAAGGCTCGATCCTCCTATGGTGGATCGCGCTTTGCAGCCCTGTCGAACGTGAGTCGCAGTGTTTTGACAGGGAGGTTTTCAGCACGTCCGTTGTCGCGCGTGCAACTCGTGTGTGCGCTACACCGTTTTGGCCCGCCTTGTCGAAACGTCACAACGCTGTGACGGACATCAGGAGGAGCGTCAGTACTCGCGCACGTAGTGAGCTCGACTGACACCGGCCTTAGAGTCCGTTTTCAGTTATATCGTATTTAAAGTCCAACATGTGCATCATCCATAAAAACACTCCGTGAATATAGCCAAAAAAATAACTGGACTTTTCTCAAACACGAGATTGCAACAGGGATACAAGAATTAATTAAAATGGTAGACGGGAAGAATTAACTTCATTTTCATTGGTTCATTGTATCAACTTACAGGCAAATTGGTAAAAACCTGAAATGTGCTTCGCAAGAAATTGATCAGATCCATTAAGTATCCGCTAGCCCTTCCGTCAGGCTCGGACATCGTCCAGTCATAGTCTGCAAGCTGTATGAACTCATCAATTTTTTGGTTGAGTTTGGTATAGATTTCCTCTTCGGCGGCGTGCCTCGCGTCCTTAAAGATAAAGAAATCAATGAGTGAATAAATACAGTTTACAGGTTAGAGGTGCGGGTCATTCAGAACACAGGTGGATCTAAAATTCTGCAAACCTCTCCAAACAAACACGGCAAGGAGAAGGAAGCGGCTTTTTAAAATACAAAAAATTTTAAAAAAAATTCGGATCCGTATTCCTGCGGCTCATTAGTGATACTTCGAGAGTAATTCATCTTCGTGTCATCGATGCAGCAGTAACTCGGTTACGGCAAGATGCCATCTCGCAAGCTCAACGCCCAGATTAGGAGCAATGTCGTAGATCATTTTTTAAAAGCTTCTTAATCACCAACAAATGTCCTGAAGGTAGACCCAGCATGGTCTCTGAAAGCTCATTTCCTTTGATGTGCAGGTATGTTCTTTAAGCCGGTCAAATGAAAGTTAGGAACAGCTAGAACATATTACATGTTTCACGGAATTATTTATAATGGGATAACTTTCACCATCAGATGCTTAAAATATGTATGTATATATATATATATATATATATATATATCTTCTGCAATAATAAAAATAACCATTACAGCGTGGAGGCTTTTTAGCTCACTTTTCTCCGCCACAACCATATATATACACACATTAAAGATTCAGGTGCATACAGAGGCTGTAAGAAAAATAAAAAAATATTTATTGCATAGGATCAACGTTTCAGTCCCAACCGGGACTTTCCACAGGATGAGACTGAACCGTTGATCCTATGCAATAAATATATATTTTTTTTTACAGCCTCTGTGTGCACCTGAATCTTTAAAATATATATATATTTATACATACATACCCACTGTTAACCCTTTCGCTGCTGAGGCTTTTCACACCTCTGTGCTGAGGTCATTTTTACCGGTTTTGCTCATCATGTTTAAACGTGTTTTGAAGGCTTATTTTAGTATATGACCCAGACATATTATATATCGTTCTTTCCGTCAGACTCGGTAGATTCATAATATGTCATTATTATATGTATACGTTATGTCATGTCTGTATATTATAACAAAAAATGCAATAAAATATGTATTTTCAATAATTTACAACGTGTAAAGTGTTTTTTTCACATTTTAACATGCGAGCAATTGCGGTTATATTTTGTATGGGGTGCGCTTGTTAAAAAAATTAGAGATGGGGTCTCGTTACATTTTTTTTGGGGAAAATTACACGATTTTTAACAAACGCACCGCATACAAAAATCGTTAGTGCAGCATCATTGTTCACATTATAATTGAAATGGGAACAATATTGCTGCATTAACGAACCAAAAAAAAGAAAAAAAAATGTTTATTTTTTTTTTTATAATTTTTTTTAAATATATTTTTATTTTTATTTTTAATTTTTATTTTTTTTAAAAAACTTTTTTCACAGTAGTGTTTGGTATCGTTGGAACGGCCATGCTCTGGCCGATCCAACCATACCAAACTTTAACCCCTAGCTGCCACGGATCGGGAGATAGGGAGTTCATTGGAACTCCCTATCTCCACCGTTGGTGGCAGTTAGGGGTTAACTCTAGGACTGGCGTCATCGTGCTATGCACGATGACGCCAGTCCTCAGGGGGAGTTCCCGGAGGCTTGGCCGACATCCAAGATGTCGGCCAGCTCCGGGAAAGGATCACGAACCGTCGCTTTTCAGCGCCGATTCGCGATCCAGCTCCCCAGGGGTTAATGCCAGGCACCATTTGGAAGGGCAGGCTGTGCCCTTCCAAATGGTGCCTGGGTTAACCCCCGCAACGCCGCCGATCGGGAGGAAGAGAGGTCCGAAGGACCTCCCCCCCTCCCTTTCAGGCGCCTCCTCCGCACATGCGGGGGGGGCGCCTGAATTAGGTGTCATCGCGCTGCCGCGATGACACCTAATTTCACCGGCGGCGGTTCCAGATGCTGGGCTGACATCGAGGATGTCAGCCCGCACCGGGGGGGCCAGCGATCGGCCGGAACTCGGCCGAACGCTGACCCCAAAGTGAGGACGCGCTCAGCGCGTCCTCAGCACACCAGCAGCCATGCGGAGGACGCGCTGAGCGCGTCCTCCGCATCGAAGTGGTTAAGCATCTGATGGTGAATGTTATCCCATTATAAATAATTCCGTGAAACATGTAATAACTTTCACCATCACATGCTTAAAAGTGGGTAAATACAGTCAGGTCCAGAAATATTGGGACATGGACACAATTCTAACATCTTTGGCTCTATACACCACAACAAGTTGGAGTTGGAATGAAACAAACACAATGTGCTTTAACTGCAGACTGTCAGCTTTAATTTGAGGGTATGTACATCCAACTCAGGTGAACGGTGTAGGACTTACAGCAGTTTGCAGATGTGCCTTCCACTTGTTAAGGGACCAAAAGTAATGGAACAGAATAATAATCATAAATCAAACTTTCCCTTCTTAATACTTGGTTGCAAATCCTTTGCAGTCAATCACAGCCTGAAGTCTGGAACGCATAGACATCACCAGACGCTGGGTTTCATCCCTGGTGATGCTCTGCCAGGCCTCTACTGCAACTGTCTTCAGTTCCTGCTTGTTCTTGGGGCATTTTCCCTTCAGTTTTGTCTTCAGCAAGTGAAATGCATGCTCAATGGGATTGAGGTCAGGTGATTGACTTGACCATTGCATAACATTCCACTTCTGTCCCTTCAAAAACCCTTTGGTTGCTTTTGCAGTATGCTTTGGGTCATTGTCCATCTGCACTGTGAAGCGCCGGCCAATGAGTTCTGCAGCATTTGGCTGAATGTGAGCAGATAATATCGCCCGAAACACTTCAGAATTCATCCTGCTGCTTTTGTCAGCAGTCACACCATCAATAAATACAAGAGAACCAGTTCCATTGGCAGCCATACATGCCCTGATTTTCGGTGACTCCATTCAACAGGTTTAAACAGGCGAATCCCATAGGATTCAATGTTAAAAAATAAAAAAAATGATTCAACCTTTTCTTCTTTTCATTTTCAGCGAACCGTCTTTTGCTTTATTTAGAATTTTTGGGAATTTTTTTAAAAGGCAAAATTTTTGAATCCCAAAAAAAATAAAAAAAATATCGACAAATGATTAAAATATCCTAAAAAAATCTATAAATAAAGAGACTCTTCACTGCAGAATATTATAATCAACAGTTTATTAGATATTGTATTAAAACGGGAATATTTTTAACATTGAAGCCTATGGGATTTGCCTGAATAAACCTGCCGAATGAAAACACCGAATGGCAGGGCATTTCGGGAACCTTTCACTGCTGGTTTGTGTTCTCTGAATAGCCGAAGCATTGCTTCTCTATGGGGATTTCACTGCCCTCGAACAGGCACCGTATGTGCAGGCAATTCGCCAGGATTTGGCGAATTGCCTGCTCTCCGTATAGCCAAATGGCCAAGAAAGGTTGATTTTCAGCATTTGGTTCCCTTTTGGATCTCTTTGAATAACCCTGTATATATTGTACACGTCACAGCAGAAAAAAAAAAATGCTAAACAGAAAAAAAAAAAAGTGAAAACCTCATTTCAGTGGCTACAGGATATGCAGATACCGTATATACTCGGGTATAAGCTGACCCGTGTACAAGCCGACCCCCCTACTTTTTCCCAAAAAACCTGTGAAAACCTATTGACTCGCGTATAAGCCTAAGTGGGTATTGCCCCAGCTCTCACATGGATATTGCCCCAGCTCACACATGGATATTGCCCCAGCACACACATGGATATTGCCCCAGCTCACACATGGATATTGCCCCAGCTCACACATGGATATTGCCCCAGCCAGCTCTCACATGGATATTGCCCCAGCCAGCTCTCACATGGATATTGCCCCAGCCAGCTCTCACATGGATATTGCCCCAGCCAGCTCTCACATGGATATTGCCCCAGCTCACACATGGATATTGTCCCAGCTCACACATGGATATTGCCCCAGCTCACACATGGATATTGCCCCAGCTCACACATGGATATTGCCCCAGCTCACACATGGATATGCCCCAGCTCACACATGGATATTGCCCCAGCTCTCACATGGATATGCCCCAGCTCACACATGGATATTGCCCCAGCTCACACATGGATATTGCCCCAGCTCACACATGGATATTGCCCCAGCTCAAACAATGGATTTGCCCCAGCTCAAACAATGGATTTGCCCCAGCTCATGGATTTGCCCCAGCTCATGGATTTGCCCCAGCTCATGGATATGCCCCAGCTCATGGATTTGCCCCAGCTCATGGATATGCCCCAGCTCACACATGGATATGCCCCAGCTCACACATGGATATGCCCCAGCTCATGGATTTGCCCCAGCACATGGATTTGCCCCAGCACATGGATTTGCCCCAGCTCATGGATTTGCCCCCAGCTCATGGATATGCCCCAGCTCACACATGGATTTGCCCCCAGCTCATGGATTTGCCCCAGCTCTCACCTGGATATTGCCCCAGCGGCAGCCAGCTCTCACATGGATACTTGCCCCAGCTCCGGATCCAGCAGGGGTTGAGGGGGCCCAGATGCCGGGCAGCGGGAGTCCGTCCGTGTTGAAGGGGATGTGGCTGCGTGCGTGCGCAGGTCACGCGGTCCGGCCAGTCAGGTGGTACAGAGACTCAGTACCACCTGATTAGCCGGACCACGTGACCGGCTGCACCTGCACGCAGCCGCCTCCCCTTCAACACGGACGGACTCGCGTATAAGCCGAATCGCGGTTTTTTGACTCAAAATCTGAGTCAAAAAACTCGGCTTATACGCGAGTATATACGGTACTTTATTAAGCTTTTTTTTTTTAGAAAATATATATAGAATATCCACTTATTTTAAGAACTTCTTGGATTTGATGAAAAATATTTTTTAATAAACATTTGCGAATGTTTTGTTGTTGGAAAAATATGGATTTTGGTGGCGCTGTATAAATTACTGCTCGCACACACCAATATAATATATATATTTTTATTTTACAGGGGGTGGCGGGGTTCTTTTCCATCCCGCAAGTCCCGCCGCTTACCTTGAAGGTAGAAAGTCCGTAAAGCCTCGCCGTGTGCACAGTCTCGGGTGAGATATTTGTAATATTCGTAATAAACTCCTCCAGGTATTTACAGGCCTGTTCCAGGTGTGTGGTGTTTATAATGATTTGCACAAGCTACAAAAGAAAAACCACATCCGGTGAGACTCTTCAACTACCCAGTTCCACCTGATTTTAAGGATATTGTCTTCTGACACTACATCAATACATGGCAATTAGTGTATTACAGGATGCTGCTGATGTTAATCATACGCTTGCACCGGCGTGGAGCTCACCAAACTTCCTCGACTGGATGATAAAATGCTGCCAGGAAAGTTCAAAAGGAAGATATATATATATATATATATAAATTTCTAAAAGGCTTGGAGGATGTATTCCCACACATCGGGCTCTATTACATTCTTCACGCAAAAATGCACGGTAAACGCGTGAATTTTTGCGCGAAGCGTTAAAACGTTAACGCGCGTAAATTAACGCTGGTATTACAATCCTCGCGCATTATTTCACCCGTCAAAAAAATTACGCACGTAAAAAAAGACGCGCAAAAATGCCCACGCATTAATGTTGCGCGCAGAAATCGGTGTGCGGACTGTTTTTTCACACGATTCAGCCAATCAGAATTAAGAACCTTAATCGTCTCACGTTAAGTTTTTGCACCTGTCAAAGTCAATCTGCGCATATATGCTGCATCAATAAAAAATTTTTTTTTATCAAATTTATTGTTTGGGTATGAGTGGAATGTGTAACTATACTGTGCTGTATTGTTTTTTTCGTGCTGGTGTATTTGGGTTCGGCCAGGACGTTCAGATTTGCCGTTACCACCGGCTTTTCAAAGACATTAAAATTATGCGCGCAAACGCTGTGCGTTAAATTTTGCGCATAGATTGTAATACCATGCGTGCACCAGCGCACAAACGCATTTGCGCTCACAATGTTAAGTATAGGACGCGTGCAGCACAGTACGCTCGCACAGCATTCGCGCAGGTTCACCCGCGGTAGATGTTAACGCGCATTTTTTGCACGGACACTGTAATACGACGTTCTGCGCAAAGGGTTTTGCCTCTCGCGTTAATGCGTTTTTGCGCATGTGTTAACGTTTGCGCGAAGAATGTAATAGAGCCCATACAGTGATCGGTTCTAACCGAATAGGGTCAGAAGACACATATCGGGTGGTTATTGATTGAGAAAAGGAATATTTTTATATTTTTTTTGCCCCCACTGATATTTTTATAGGGAAAATATCCAAATTCTGTTTTTTGGCCTAAAAATTGTAATCTGCCACCAATTCTCCAATCAGTATGATTACGTTTTGCATGTTTTCTGTATTAAGTGTCTGTCGTGGGTTCATAAAACGGATGGAAGAGCAGAGGAAAATGATTCTAGGTACGGAATGTTCTCTATTGTCACCCAGATCTTGGATGGGATGGGGGGGGGGGGGCAGGTCATAGATTGCAGATAATGGTTTGGGTTGCTATATACGGCCTTTATCTATGCATTCATACAGATGTCTTTGCAGATTTATTTGAGGGTCTGCAAGCAAATTTCAAACCAGTTTGGATTTTTCGACAGCTGCAACATGAAGAATATTTTTATACATTCGAAAGATACAATAAACAAAAAAATCAAAGCGCATTTTGCTCTAACGTTTCCACCCAAAAGAGCCACTGGAGAAATCCTCCGTAGCGAGGCAGTAACCTGAAAGGTGAAAAAAATTAATAGATCTGCAAAAAGCATGAGAAATGGGATCAAAAGATCAAGGTGAGACAGTGGCAGTCATGAAAACAATGTCCGCTCTCTATCCCCGGTGAAGCTGTACTGCCCTCTCTGGTTGTGATCGAGACTGCACCGTCTGCAAAAAGCAGCGTACGTTAAGCAGGTAACGGACAATTCCCAATACATTGCTTCCTTTAGTGTTTTCATTACATGTTTAATCATAACATTTGTCTGATCTACAAATCACTTGGCAATTTAAGTTGACCTTGAAACCTTTCAGACTGTGCTCAGAGCACAAAATCCACTGAAGGCGATGTGATAGGATGGACGCACAGCTACTGTGATATTTTATAATGGGAGGAGGAAATTAAATAAACAGGGAGTAGGATGGATTAAATGTGGTAAATGGCAGGGATCTGGTTGGTTTAAAAGGAGAGAATGGCAGGGATCTGGTTGGTTTAAAAGAGAGAATGGCAGGGATCTGGTTGTTTTAAAAGGAGAGAATGGCAGGGATCTGGTTGGTTTAAAAGGAGAGAATGGCAGGGATCTGGTTGGTTTAAAAGGAGAGAATGGCAGGGATCTGGTTGGTTTAAAAGGAGAGAATGGCAGGGATCTGGTTGGTTTAAAAGGAGAGAATGGCAGGGATCTGGTTGGTTTAAAAGGAGAGAATGGCAGGGATCTGGTTGGTTTAAAAGGAGAGAATGGCAGGGATCTGGTTGGTTTAAAAGGAGAGAATGGCAGGGATCTGGTTGGTTTAAAAGGAGAGAATGGCAGGGATCTGGTTGGTTTAAACGAGAGAATGGCAGGGATCTGGTTGGTTTAAAAGGAGAGAATGGCAGGGATCTGGTTGGTTTAAAAGGAGAGAATGGCAGGGATCTGGTTGGTTAAAAGGAGAGAATGGCAGGGATCTGGTTGGTTTAAAAGGAGAGAATGGCAGGGATCTGGTTGGTTTAAAAGGAGAGAATGGCAGGGATCTGGTTGGTTTAAAAGGAGAGAATGGCAGGGATCTGGTTGGTTTAAAAGGAGAGAATGGCAAGGATCTGGTCGGTTTAAAAGGGAGAGAATGGCTGGGATCTGGTTAGTGTAAATGGAGTTAAGAGCATGGATTTATTTGTGTAAAAGGGGAGAAGGGCAGGGATCTGGTAGGAATAAAGGAGAAGGGATTTATTTGGTGTAAAGTGAGTGACGAGCATTGGATCTGGTAGGAATAAAGGGAAAGAAGGACTGGGATCTGGTAGGTGTAAAGATGAGAGACTGGCAGGGGATATGGTAGGTGTAAAGAAAAAAGGCAGGGGATATGGTAGGTGTAAAGCAGGGAACCTGGTAGGTGTAAAGCAGGGGATCTTGTCGGTGTAAGGGACAAGAAGGGCAGGGGATCTGGTAAGTGTAAAGCAGGGGAGGGGCAAGGGATCTGGTAGGTGTAAAGAAGGGGAGGGGCAGGGGATCTGGTAGGTGTTACGCAGGCGAGGGGCAGGGGTTCTGGTAGGTGTAAAGCAGGGGAGGGGCAGGGGTTCTGGTAGGTGTAAAGCAGGGGAGGGGCAGGGGGTCTGGTAGGTGTAAAGCAGGGGAGGGGCAGGGGTTCTGGTAGGTGTAAAGCAGGGGAGGGGCAGGGGATCTGGTAAGTGTAAAGCAGGGGAGGGGCAGGGGTCTGGTAGGTGTAAAGCAGGGGAGGGGCAGGGGGTCTGGTAGGTGTAAAGCAGGGGAGGGGCAGGGGTTCTGGTAGGTGTAAAGCAGGGGAGGGGCAGGGAACCTGTTAGGTGTAAAGCAGGGGAGGGGCAGGGGTTCTGGTAGGTGTAAAGCAGGGGAGGGGCAGGGAACCTGTTAGGTGTAAAGCAGGGGAGGGGCAGGGGTTCTGGTAGGTGTAAATCAGGGGAGGGGCAGGGGTTCTGGTAAGTGTAAAGCAGGGGAGGGGCAGGGGTTCTGGTAGGTGTAAAGCAGGGGAGGGGCAGGGGTTCTGGTAGGTGTAAAGCAGGGGAGGGGCAGGGGTTCTGGTAGGTGTAAAGCAGGGGAGGGGCAGGGGAGGGGCAGGGGATCTGGTAGGTGTAAAGCAGGGGAGGGGCAGGGGGTCTGGTAGGTGTAAAGCAGGGGAGGGGCAGGGGTTCTGGTAGGTGTAAAGCAGGGGAGGGGCAGGGAACCTGTTAGGTGTAAAGCAGGGGAGGGGCAGGGGTTCTGGTAGGTGTAAAGCAGGGGAGGGGCAGGGAACCTGTTAGGTGTAAAGCAGGGGAGGGGCAGGGGTTCTGGTAGGTGTAAATCAGGGGAGGGGCATGGGTTCTGTTAAGTGTAAAGCAGGGGAGGGGCAGGGGTTCTGGTAGGTGTAAAGCAGGGGAGGGGCAGGGGTTCTGGTAGGTGTAAAGCAGGGGAGGGGCAGGGGATCTGGTAGGTGTAAAGCAGGGGAGGGGCAGGGGATCTGGTAGGTGTAAAGCAGGGGAGAGGCAGATGAAATAAAGAGAATTAACTGCATGGATCAAAACTGAGTAAATGGAGAGAAGAATCGATATCAAGGTGGGAGTACAGAAGCAGAAATAAAATTGCATGGATAAAAAGCTCAAGATACAGGAAAGAAAGAAGAAAACAATGGAATCTAAAGACCGACAAACGATACATTAAAATAGGAGAAAGGTATATTTAGAAAGATTTGTAAGGTTCAGACATACACTTATAAACCTCAACAGGGAATTAAGAAGGACTTACTTCTGTCAAACCTATGTGAGGTTTCCTAATCAGGTTTTGCAACCCACTGCTTAAGGTCCTGGTGAGGAGTAAATTTGTGGCTTTCCTAAGCATGTCATCTATTTCTGTAGAACTGCAAGAAAGAATAAATCACGAGCCCGTCTCGAGCCGTATTCACATACAATAATAATAATAAAAAAAATATATATCAATACGCTGTCCAGATACTCTGTATTTTAGCAGTTACGCCAACAATGCTTAGAGACGGGTTATCACGGACACGCAGCGCGTTCTTTACGGGACCAGACTGCAATGTTTATGGTTAAATTAGCCAAATCAAAACAAATTCTGATCCTAATACTTTGAGATATGAAAGTGAATAAGACGCCCATATACAAAAAAGAGTTGCGAGAATTAAAGCCACCCAAATAAACCACAAAAAGAAAAAAAAAAGAAGAAGAAGAAGGGCCGGAGTATCCTTATCCATGAGCGCTAAGCAGCTTAGCCACAAATAAGTTAACACACATTCCTTCGCACTCAGCGGGACAGAATTCCTTTTTACTTAGTGCCACATTTCAGGAAGCATTTGCAAAAATTTTTGCATTTGAACCCGCTGTGTTACGCTTTCTGTTAATTGGATCAGGTTGACGAAATCGCAATTTGTTTCTCCGCTTGTGCTTGAGTGTGAGTGTATGTACAGTGCATTCACAAAGTATTCACACCCCCCTTTTAGTAAATCGTTTAAATTCTTTTTTTCACATGACTCTACACTTTATACAACGCATTAATATAGTTTTACAACAATGCAGATTTATTAAAAATAATAATAAAAAACCTGTAATCTCACATCGGTGAAAGTATTCAAACCCTAGCTCAGTATTTGGTCGGAGCACCTTTGGCAGCGATTACAGTATCAAGCCTTTTCTGGGCATGATGTGAAGCAATTGGTTCCCAGAGTTAGACAATCAAGCTCATCACCTGATGAGAACTTCACATAAAACAATATATTATTGTATAAAAAAGTATGTAAACAATTAAAATCTACATTTTAATTGTTATTTATGTTTATGCATACAGTAATTATATATGTATATAACAAATTATCAGGGTAATTCAAAGAGAATCGAAACGTCCCCGCACGTTCGGTGACTTTTCGTTCTCCCAAATTCGGTTTGATTTGGCGATCCCATTTCGGCAACCCTGCGGTGTATTCAGTAGGGTTGCACCGATACCGATACTAGTATCGATATCAGTGCCGATACCGGGTACTGCAGGAGTACTTGGTACTCGTGCAGTACCCCCGATATTTTTTTCCGATACAGGAAGCCAGCATTGAGCCGGCTTGCCGGTATCCGAGGGGCTGGGGCGGCTGTCCGAATGCTCTATCGGCATTCGGACAGGCCCTGCAGCTGGTCATCTAACTTTGTTTCATACTTACCTTCCTTCAGCGACGCCGGGAAAGTCTTCGCGCGTGCGCTCCTTGGAAGGACCCCAGCCGCGACCACGTGGGACCATGTGATCGTGGCTGGGGTCCTTCCAACGAGCGCACGCGCGGGAACTTTCCCGGCGTCGCTGAAGGAAGGTAAGTATTAAACAAAGTGAGCAGCTGCAGGGCCTGTCCGAATGCCGATAGAGCATTCGGACAGGCCCTGCGGCTGCACTCCGGTCATACTTACCTTCCTTCAGCGACGTCGGGAAAGTTCCCGCGTGCGCGCTCGTTGGAAGGACCCCAGCCGCGATCACATGGTCCCACGTGGTCGCGGCTGGGGTCCTTCCAAGGAGCGCGCGCAGACTTTACCGGCGGCGCTGAAGGAAGGTAAGTATGAGCGGAGAGTGGGGGGCATATCCATGAGCAAGGGGGGCATATCCATGAGCAGGGGGGCATATCCATGAGCAAGGGGGGCATATCCATGAGCAGGGGGGCATATCCATGAGCAAGGGGGCATATCCTTGAGCAAGGGGGGCATATCCATGAGCAAGGGGGGCATATCCATGAGCAAGGGGGGCATATCCATGAGCAGGGGGGCATATCCATGAGCAAGGGGGGCATATCCATGAGCAAGGGGGGCATATCCATGAGCAAGGGGGGCATATCCATGAGCAAGGGGGGCATATCCATGAGCAAGGGGGGCATATCCATGAGCAAGGGGGCATATCCATGAGCAGGGTGGGCATATCCATGAGCAAGGGGGCATATCCATGAGCAAGGGGGGCATATCCATGAGCAGGGGGGCATATCCATGAGCAAGGGGGGCATATCCATGAGCAAGGGGGGCATATCCATGAGCAAGGGGGCATATCCATGAGCAGGGGGGCATATCCATGAGCAAGGGGGGCATATCCATGAGCAAGGGGGGCATATCCATGAGCAAGGGGGGGCATATCCATGAGCAAGGGGGCATATCCATGAGCAAGGGGGGCATATCCATGAGCAGGGGGGCATATCCATGAGCTGGGGGGCAATTATCCATGAGCTGGGGGGCAATTATCCATGAGCTGGGGTCAGGATATCCATGAGCTGGGGCAATATCCATGAGACCTGGGGGCTTTATAGAAGGTCTGTTCTTATTGGAAAGCATCACATGACATAAAATAAAAGTATCGGTAATTGGTATCGGTGAGTACTTGAACAAAAGTATCGGTACTCGTACTCGGTCTTAAAAAAGTGGTATCGGTGCATCCCTAGTATTCAGCAAGGCAAAAGTCACCGCAAACCCAACGAAAACTCACCGCAAAACCCGGCGAACGCACACCGAAAACCCGCCGATAAACCCCCGCGGAAAACGCCGGGAAAAACCCGAGCAGGAGCTGATCACACGCAGCACAGTTGCCGGAAAAACCCGACACCGCAGACGAATGGAGAGAGAAAAAAAAAAAGTTTGCTTGTATGTTTGAAAAGTGAAACGCTGTTTGCAAAGAAACTACTCAGCGAAAATGTCTGAAATTTACATATGAGCCAATGAATGATAATAAAAAGGGCTGTAACAGAAAAAAAAAAAAAAAAAAATAATAGATCTTTGACAAAAAATGCTTAAGATATACCAAAAAAATCTATAAATAAAGAGACTTTTTACTGCAGAATATTATAATCAACAGTTTATTAGATATTGAATTAAAACGAGAATATTTTTAACATTGAAGCCTATGGGATTCGCCTGAATAAATGTGCCGCATGAAACCACCGAATGGCAGGGCATTTCGGCAACTTTTCACTGCTGGTTTTTGTTCTCTGAATAGACGAAGCTATGGGGATTCACTGCCCCCGAACAGGCACCGAACAGGCACCGTATGTGCTGGCAATTCGCCAACATTTGCCGAACTGCCTGCTCTCTGAGTAACCGAATGGCCAAGAACGGTAACCGTACACTGATTTTCAGCGTTCGGTTCCCTTTCGGATCTCTTTGAATAACCCTGTATATTTATTGTATACGTAAAAATTACAAATTTTTAGATACAGATTTTGCATAAAATATAATTATATAACAATATGTATACTATATAGAATTTCTTTTAAACATGTATTTTATCAAGTTATTAAAAAAGTATATATTCTTTAATAGTTATATACTTTTGCATACGATTATAGTATTCAAAAGTATATAAACCGTTAAAAATTTAATGTTTCTATATTTATGCATACAACATGTGTAAAATAATTTATTGTATGCATACATATCTACTCTATATACACATTTAAAAAATAATTGTTATATTTTTACGTATATATTGTATGCAAAAAAATGTCAGAAAAATATTTTGATATTTATGCACACAATATAATTTTTTTATGCATATACATTTAGAGTCTGCATAAATATATAAATAATGTAATTTAAAAAAATATATATATCCGATTGTTGTTATTTAAATACTTTTGCATACAACATAGAAATAAATTTATATGAAGTTAACGTCAAGTGATGAGCCTGTTTTCCCAACCTGAGAGCCAGAGGATCTTTCAGCAGTGGCTATTTATGTTTTGTGTGTTATTTATACACAAACATTTCTAATTTTTAGATATATTTATGCATACTGTAATTATATATGCATAACAAATTATACTTATTTTAAACACAAACATTTCTAATTTATAGATACATATTTTGCATAAAATATAACAATTATATAACAATATAATTCATATTTAGATATTTACGCATACTAGAATTTCTTTTACACAATTATTGTATGCACTTATTAAAGAAAGTATATATTCTTTAATATTTACATACTTTTGCATACAATTATTGTATGCAAAAGTATATAAACAATTTAAAATTTAAGGTTTCTATATTTATGCATACAACAGGTGTAGAATAATTTATTGTATGCATACATACACTATATTGCCAAAAGTATTCGCTCACCCATCCATATGCGAGTCAAGGCAGGTGAGCGAATACTTTTGGCAATATAGTGTATCTACTCTATATAAACATTTAAAAAATAATTGTTATATTTTTACATATATATTGTATGCAAAAAAATGTCATTAGAAAGATATTTTGATACTTATGCATACAATATATTTTTTTATGCATATATATTTAGAGTCTGCATAAATATATAAATAATGTAATTTAAACACACAAACATTTCTAATTTTTAGATATATAATGGTTATATTTTTTGCAAAATATGTAACAATATAATTCATATTTAGATATTTATGCATACTATAATTTCTTTTACACAATTATTGTATGCAGTTATTAAAAAAGTATATATTTCTTTAATAGTTACATAATTTTGCATACAATTATTTTATTCAAAATTAAATAATTTAAAATGTAATGTTTCTAGATCTATGCATACAACCTATATGTAAAGAATTTATTGTAAGCGTACAAATCTACTCTATAGAAACATTTCAAAAATAATTAGTTTAACGTATATATTGTATGCAAATAATGTCATTAGAAAAATATTTATGCACACAATATAATTTGGTTTATGCATAAATATATAAATAATGTAATTTAAAAAAAAATATATATATATATATATATATATATATATGATTGTTGTTTTTTAAATACTTTTGCACACAACATATAAATACATTTATGTGACGTTATTGTCAAGTGATGAGCCTGTTTGCCCAACCTGAGAGCCAGAGTATCTTTCAGCAGTGGCTTGTGTTCGGTAATTAGTGTGATAATGTGTACGGGACACTTTATAAACACATTAGCACACCTTTTTTTTTTTTTTTGCTTGGTATTAGAATACTACTACAATTGTTTGTCCACCTTAAACAAGGTAGTTAGCCGTCCCTTCTTTACATGTGTTTCTTGAGCAAATATTTAGGGAGTGGGTCAAAAGGTTACTCGTTAGTATGTGTAAATTGTGATGCGAATCAATTAAGAATGTGTGAATGTACAGTTATTTAGATTCATTAACAGATCGGATTCAGCAGATAAAGCTACAGTGGCTTCTAGGACCTCTCCTTTCAAGCTGGGTACCCAAATATTATTTAATCACAAGGATAAAATAAATAAAAATTAAAATAAAATCGATCATAATAATAATAAAAAATAAAAAAATCACATGGATTAAGCTATTCAGTAATAATAAAAATAATAATAATTGTGCAAATCATTCAGGGTTTTACAGTTTAAATAAAAGTAAATGAAATCTTAAAAATAAATAAATGAATGATCCATTGACATAAATTGCTATAATTCCTTGTAAAATGTCAGCAAAAATCTAAATATTTTTTGGCTGGTGCTTACCTTCGATGGAGCGATTCTGAAAATTTAAGACTGGCGTATATAAATTCTTTGACTTGCATGTAAATCTGAGGAACCGATTGGGACATAGGGAGCTTCTTGGGATATGGATGCTGGGAAAAAATGTAAAAAAATAAAATTTAATTAAATAAGTGTTACACGGAATAAAAACCTCCTACTGCATCCTAGACATTTAATAAGGTTTATTAATAAGGCAAATAATTCAGCACAGCCCTTTTAAAAACACACCGTCCAGGCGTATTCATCTTCAATTAACTTCTATTAAACTGACACAACCAAACCGTATGGTGTGAAATTTGGAATTTGGAGAAACGGTCATTTTCCAGGAGACAAAGACCAACCATTCCCAAGGGCCTTTGTTCAAATGGGTGTCAAATATGGTACCCCCCCCCCCAACCCAAAAAGCCATTCCAGGGAGCAAAGCACTAAGGTTATGGTCATTATAATTCGGTTTATGATAGAGCTGGGCAATATCGTCGATTTAAATCAAGGTTGACTGTGGTTGTGAAAGTCGAAAACAGACGCTCCGTCCGATCACCGGCAGACTAGAGCCGACAGCTTCCGCAGACGCCCATAGAGCATTGACGGCTCTGCTCTGCCGATGCTTTGGGTAACAAATCCAGAGTCCTCGATTTTCACAAGATTTAGATCGCAGTCGACCTCAAACTTGATTAAATCGGACGGACAAAAAAAATAAATAAAATCGAAGATGTTGCCCAGTCCTAGTTTATGAGCTTGCTGAGGGAAAGCTCCACAAACTATTTTTTGCACGTAGCGATACAGGGATAAACAATCGAGACCCTCTGTATCAATTTCTTGTGGATGAAGAGTCATGAACACTGTAATAATGGCGGCCATTGGTGTTTGTAATTTTAGTCCTCCGGAAAGCAGTCCTGTCTTTGTCGTCTTATGGGTAGATATTTTAATGCTTTTGTTACATGAGCAGAGGGTTATGGGGATTGTGGTTTATGAACAGCACCCAGCGTAAAGACATAATACTGCACCAAAGGTCATTAGGCGGCTAGTTACCTTGTCCGTTTCAGGGTCTTGGAACGGGAATTTACTGATTACGGCCCGGTACTCCTCTTCGTTTGCGACTGGAATAGGACTGTAATTATCGGCTTCAAAAATGTCCCTGTGCAGACGCAGCAGGAGAAAAAAAAAAAAAAGCAATGTTACAAATGGACGTACAATCACTCAGATAATCCGAAAAAATAAAATAAATTAAATATTGTCCATGGGTCCTGTAAACTATTTAGCTTTACTTTTATATATAATTTTTTTAAGGTTTTGTTTATTTTACCATTTTGACGTCACGACGGGCACGCAAGGAACAAATTCAAGAAAGTAAAAAAATAAAATTAATTCAAGTAACTAATTTTTCAAGGGCCTTAAAGGAACACTCCAGTCAAAAATCCCCCCCCCCCGTTTTTTTATCTTAATCTATCCCTATTCCCTTAATAAATCGTTAGGGTTTTTTTTTTTTTTGTAACTGTGATACTTACCCTAAAATCCACTTGTTTCCAGCGGCGTCTTTTTTTTTTTTATATATACTCACTCCCTCCTCTTCCGCTCCCGTCCTTCTTGCTTCTTCTTGCCTTCTGGTTTACGTGAGAAGCGCGCATGCGCGCCTCTCACGTAAGCCAGCCAATCGGCAGGCTTCCTCCCGGCTCCCTCTGAGGATTAGTGTTGCGCGCAAGCGGATGTGCGCAACACTAACCCTCAGCCGCTGCCACCAGCTACTGCGGCGCGTTGGAGACGTCATTGCGCTGAAAGCGTGATGACGTCTCCTACTCGGCAATAGTCGGCAGAAGCGGGAAATCTGAATCCCGCTCTACTGACTGACAGCTGGGAAGGTGGAGTAAAGTTCTCCGCCTCTGTCAGCTGTTTTCAGCATTTACAGCTGAACCGCTGAGCGGAGGGAGGGGGGACAGAGGGCGGCATACTCCGGGCATCATGACCACCTAAAAAAGCTTAGATGGTCATGTTGCCTAGAGTATCCCTTTAATCAAGCAAGGATGAGGACTCACAGCATCGGATCAGGAAGTGCTGAGGAAATCGTTGATGCTATACTACTGCTACTTAGAACGCGTCCCGTCTAGACAACTCCAGTCGGCGGGCGATCTCCACCTGTCATCTGCCTACACCCGCACGGCCAACTCTCGCCTCCAAGACTTCAAGGGCAGCTCCGGTCCTGTGGATTGACTTACCTCACCCTATCAAACTCTCCCCTGATCTTCAGGCCTTCAAGAAATCCCTCAAAATCCATCTCTTCAGATTAGCATATCGCATCACTTATGCAACTCATCGCTCTGCTCACCTACTCACACATGATTGTAGCTGCTTCTATGGCCCCACCATTCCTGAACCACTGGCACCAATGATCCTGCCGTCCAGTAAAATTCCCCTGGTCTTCCTCAACCTCAATCCCTCTTGGCTGTAAGCTCCTATGAGCAGGGCCCTCTACACCTAATGTTTCCATCCTATGTCCGTTTATCTGTATCCTGTTCTCTTTGGTTATTGTAATGCGCTGCGGAAACTGTTGGCGCTATAGAAATGATGACAATAATAAAAGAAGCGCTCACCTGAATATCCCGGCCCATTTTCTAAGTAGAGTCTCGTTATATTTGTCTCGTACTTCAAATAAGAGGTCAAATAGTCGATTTACTTGAAAACCATATCCCTGAAAGAGATAAAACACATAGTAACCAGAGGATAGAGCAATACAATAAAATGTTAGTTTTGAGGTCAAGCCGAACATCCAGGGATAGCCAGACACAGGATTTCCCAATTTTAAATCTGAAATCTTCATGGGACGGTATACACCGATCAGCCACAACATTAAAACCTCTGACAGGTGACGTGTGTAACATGGATTAAATGGTTACAATGGCGCCTGTCGAGGGGTGCGATATATTAGGAGCAAGTGAACAGGCAGTTCTTCAATCTCATGTGTTGGAAGCAGGAAAAATGGACGAACAAAAAGATCTGAGTGACTTTGACAAAGACCAAATAGCGATTGCTAGACGTCTGGGTCAGAGCATCTCCAACTCGACAAGACTTGTGGGGTGTTCTCAGTATGCATACCAGAAGACGGGCAAACCGGTGAATTGGAGTCACGGCCATGGGTGCCCAAGACTCATTGCTGCATGAGGGGATCGGAGGCTAGCCCGTTTGGTCTCATCACACAGAAACGCTACTGTAGCTTAAATTGCTGAAAAACCTAATGCTGGCCATGACAGAAAGGTGTCAAAACACATGTGATACACACCACCTATACCTAGAGATTGTTGCAGACCGTGTACACCCCTTCATGCTTCTGGTGTTCCCTGAAGGCAGTGGCTTCTTTCAGCAGGATAATACACCCGGCCACACTGAAAAAACTGCTCAGGAATTGTTTGAGGAACATGGCAAAGATTTCAAGGTGTTGCCATGGCTTTCAAATTCCCCATATCTCAATCTGATTGAGCAGCTGTGGGACGTGGTGGAACAACAAGTCTGCCGCAAGGAGGCCCCACCTCGCAATTTACAGAACTTTAAAGATGTGCAGCTAATGTCTTGGTGCCAGATACCAAAGGACACTTTCAGAGGTCTTGTTGAGTCCATCAGGGTTATTCAAAGAGATCCGAATGGCTGCCGAATGGTAACCGAACGCTGAAAATCAGCGTTTTGTTACCTTTCTTGGCCATTCGGCTATTCAGGGAGCAGGCAGTTCGCCAAATGTTGGCGAATTGTCTGCACATACGGTGCCTGTTCGGTGCCTGTCTGAGGGCAGTGAAATCCCCATAGCTTCGTCTATTCAGAGAACAAAAACCAGCAGTGAAAAGTTGCCGAATTGCCCTGCCATTCGGTGGTTTAATTCGGCAGGTTTATTCAGAAGAATCCCATAGAATCTCAAAAATATTCCTGTTTTAATCCAATATCTAATAAACCGTTCATTATAATATTCTGCAGTAAAAAGTCTCTTTCTTTATAGATTTTTTAGGATCTTTTAGGCATTTCTCGGGATTTTTTTGCAAACTTTTTTCCGTTTTTTTTTTAATCGTTTTTCCTTTTTTCTGTAACAGCCCTTTTTATTATCATTCATTGGATCTTATATGTAAATTTCAGACATTTTCGTTCAGTAGTTTCTTTGAAAACAGCGTTTCACTTTTATTTATTTAATTATTTATAAAGTATTTTACCAGGAAGGATACATTGAGATTTCTCTCGTTTTCAAGTATGTCCTGGGTTCAAGAACATTGAAGTTTTCAAACATTCAAGCGTACTGTTTTTTTTTTTCTGGTCACCTCCTTCGTCTGCGGTGTAGGCTTTTTCCCGGCGGCTGCTCTGCGCTGTGATCGGCTCCTGCTCGGGTTTCTCCGGCGTCGTCGGCGGGTTAATCAAGATGTTTTTGCGGGTTCCGGTGTGCATTCGCTTTCGTTTTGCGGTGAGTTTTCGGCGGGTTTGCGGCGACTTTTTCCTGCTTTACGGCGGCCCTGTGTTGCTTGCTGAATACACCGCAGGGTCGGCGAAATGGGATCGCCAAATCGTACCGAATTGAAGAGAACGAAAAGTCACTGAACGTGCGGTGGCTTTTCGATTCTCGTTGAATAACCCTGTATGTCTAGATGCATCAGAGCCGTTTCGTAAAACTAGGAAGACCAACACGATATTAGGCAGGTGATGTTTATGTTGTGGCTGATCAGTGTATATCCCCATTCTGGATCTAGCTTCTGGTACGCCAGCATAAAGTTATTTAGCACTAAAAATAATGGATAGTCTAAATGGGTCAGTTGATTACCTAAAACAGGGGTGCGCAACCTTGGCCTTCCAGTTGTGTTGAAAATTTATTTTTCAGAAGGCTCTGTCGACGTAATGAGTGGCTGAGTATCATGACAAAAGCTGGAGGGTCCAAGCTGAGCACCCCCCCCAATTTATAACCACAACCTAAAACGGTTAAATGTGCTCCTCTAGGAATTCATTTTCTAACTAGGCAACAAGAAAAACGTTGAAACATTTCATAATCCTGCCAAGCAGATATCAGGTCCCGCACTAGTGATTTGCTGGCGTTATCTCCAGCTTATATCTGTTGTCTAAAGTTTCGAGGCTTTTATAAAAGGTGATTGATTGGCGCGATACACAAAGCTCTTCTCAGGGTGAGCGGATATTCAATATGGCCGGGATACGCTGCGGTCTCACGTCACCGAACAGACTGAAACGTTTCTTTGCTTGGCGTCTAGAGCCATTTCTCCTGCAGCCACAAATCTAATTATACCCCTCAAAAAAATAAATAAAAAAATAAAAGATAACACTGACCTGCAACGTATCAGCAAACACAACAATCAGATTCTTCAATTCCAGCACGAGATCGGGGTCCGTGCAGTAGGACTGAAAATAAATTGGATTTGTTAAGGGTTTTCACGACCATCGGACCTGAAAAGTGTATTTCGGAGAGTGAAGGAAGGCACGGTATATATTCTCGCATGATAAAACGTGCGCGGAGAAATACAAAACATGATTGGGCAATGGATCAGCAACTGGAAAGCAAAAGGTAGCTTTTGTGCCTGTGACTCGTCCAAGATAAAAGAGGAAACACAAAGGAGCCCACCATGACGAATTATCACAATAAATCCATTTATGACCTCATAAAATATGGGTTTGGGTCAAAATCCCTACAACCAGGTTCCCTAATGCCAACATCCCGACGGCCAACTTCCAGACAGAACAAGTGCCGGACATACCAAGTTCCCTACACCAACAACTGCCTGACGGCCAACTTCCAGACATCCAAAATCCCAGCAGCTAACCCTAACACTCTAACCCTAACCTCCTAACCCTAACTCACTAACCGTAACCCCCTAACACTAACACCCTAAGCCTAACTCCCTAACCACCTAACCCTAACTGTAAACCTAACCCTAACCCCATAAACCTAACCCTAAACCTCACCCCCTAAGCCTAACTCCCTAACCACCTAACCCTAAACCTCACCCTAACTCCCTAAACCTAACCCCATATGGCTTAGGTTGTTAGGGTTAGCCGCTGGGATTTTGGATGTCTGGAAGTTGGCTGTCAGGGAGTTGTCTGTGTAGGGAACTTGGTATGTCCAGCACTTGTTCTGTCTGTAAGTTGGCCGTCGGGATGTCGGCATTAGGGAACCTGGTTGTAGGGATTTTGTCCGGCACCCTAAAATATAGTACTTCAGGATTTTGTAGAGTGAAAATGGATGTAAACTAAACCTAACATTTCTATTTCAGTTATATTTTTTACATTTATTCTTAATTCTTTTGTCCAATGTTGGTTTCACCGTGTCTATTGGTGTTCAACGCGAATGGCCGCTTTAAAATTGCCAAAGTACATTCACCGGTGGTGCAAACAACAGTAGAGCAATGACGAATGGAGAATAGCCAGAGTTTATTAATTTTACGAAAGAGTAATGGTGGTGCCATTGTTCACCATTGTGTGAAGCAACTTTTCCTGCTGTTGAGTTTTGCTTCTCTTGACAGCCGAAGCTGACCGTAGCAGCAACAATGGTGCTTGGTGAAAACCCTCTTAAGTGTTTGTGCACGCAACATCCAAGCAAAATCAATGAACTCTTCAACTGTAGCCTCTAAGAACTAGACAACAAACTGTATTGACCGGCAAGTTAGCAAAAAGAACTCTATAGTCAAGAATCGACCGGGGAAATCATTCGGCAAGGTCTTCCTGTGCAGGAATGATGACCTGTGGAAGAATCCGTACAGGTTTACTGGAGAAGTTTATCCGGGAGGCTGGTTGTTTGGGATGATCATAGAGGAACCAGGTCCTGGTGATGTTCCAGAGCCCAAGCTATTCAGTGTGATCTAATGAAGAGGTCAGTTGAGACTAATGAGGACAGATTGCAATAATAACAGCAGATTAAGTCCGCATATTGTACAATGCTGGAGTAAGAGTACGTTTTAAGGGCCCAGTCAATTGTAAATCAGAGGAGGATTATGCAAATAGCCTGTGGCTGTGCCTTCACAGCCTGAAACCTTCTGGGAAAAACAAAAGCTTGGCATGTCTTCTCCTAAATCTGAACAACATCTAATTACGAAAAAAGAAAAAGAAAAATGATGGAAGAGCAGTTTCTCACTTTGACATTATCCCACATATAAACACATGGAGGCCCTTTTCTTTTCCGCAATAGGCTCGAGAGCTCTGAAAACAGGGCCGGGGGAATCAATCACACTTACCGAGTGTGTTCGAAGGACCGCTATGATCTTGGACTGAGCCATGGTCCACATATCGGTGGTGTAGGTCCCGGTCACTAGTCCTTGTGTTACATGTAGAATGTGATCTTCCACTACAAAAAATCTATGGGGGGGGGAAGAGGAGGATTTTAGAAGATCAAATGATACAAAGCGTCAGTCTGTTAGTCAGCCATGTTAATTGCCCATTATTAAGAATTGCATGTTCTCCCAAATTCTGATTAAACAAAATCTGGAAATCTTACGATCTGGAGGGAAATATACACATTTTGGAGAGGCGAAAAAAAGAGAACGGAAGACGGTTTTATTATGAGGTGGACTGGTGGAGAATGGAGCCGAAAAAACGGAATTTTACAATTTATTAGCTCTTGGATTTTACCACCATTTAGGAAGCAGAGTTTATTACTTTACCATCCTTATTATTCATGACCTATACATTATGGGGAATGCAGTAATTTTAGAGCATCATTTTTTTTTTAAATGTAAATAAATACAAAAAGAAGACTTCCTCCATAATACAAATCACACCCAAGTAAAACACTGTGCACATGTCTACGAAGAATACCCATGGGGGGGAATCGGTCCCCTCCGTCCACCCCAGGTCCTATGCCCCAGCCTATGGTATAAACAATTCAGCACTTGCTCAGAATATTGAGCATATCATTTTTGAGTACATGATCTGAATGCAGCATTTAACCTATCACAAACTAGTAAAAATGTGTTATTGGTTTGCAGAGAAATTGTCTGAATACACTGCATAAAATCTATTCAGGGAAATAAGATAAAATGCCAGGAGTGCCACATGCTTCAATTCAGATACCAATCTGGCACTTATACTGGTTTATTAGAGTGAATTGCTGAGCTCTGTTGCAGTGAAATGCAACATTTCATGAAGACGAAAAAGTGTGTGTGTCACGCACATACAGTATATCAATGGTGGCTCATCCATAGGGTCAGATGGGGCAGCGCCCTACCATATTTTTTGGAATAAAAAGAAAAATGTAAATTATATAATCGTTTTTTGTGTCATTTAACATGTGCCTAATTGATAAAAAGTCTTTCGCCCCTTTAAGCAGTGTCATGGTCTTCGCAACTGTTGCTAGGCAAAGTTGGGGGGAAAAAAAGGAGGAAAGATAACGTGATTATTTGTCTTTGACCGGCGTCCAGAAATCTGATCTACGGGAGACCTTAGAAACACGAACCACAGCGGAGATATATATATATATACATACACACACACACACAAAAAAGTGTTGGGATCCCAGTGACCAATTCCTTATATTTACATTGGAAAGAAATTTTCTCTAGTTCAATCGTTCAGTCCAAAAATAAATAAATACATATAAAATAACCATAACGCTTCTGATTGACCACGCTGACTCCAGTTCGGTGCTGTGTTCCGAATTGGAGAGGTGGCCTGTTCTCACCGGCCGAGGAGTGTGGTGAGATGAATCCAGAGTAGTGCCGAGCAGCACGGATATGCTTCTTTTTAACATCTATCCTACGATTGCTGGTCTAGGGGGCGCATACATGGTTACATAGTATGATCTATGCTTTGATTATAGATTTCGTATAGGTTGAGTTTACCCCGCTATTTTTTATTTATTTATATATGAATATATATATATATATATATATGTAAACAAAAATAAGCTTTTGAGCCGACAAAACAAAAACCTGATAAATTTGAGGATTTTATGTTTTCGCTATCTCACGGATTTTAAAACAGATTCGCGCTCCTCGGTTCCCAACTTACAACGCAGCAGGTTTTTGAAAGCATCTACTACTTACCCAACGATCTGGCTGAAATACTTTCTGTAACCCTCCACGGTTTCATGCTTCCAGGGAGAAAAAGTAAACAAACAACAAAAAAAAAAGGTGGAAAAAAATGAATACATTTCTACTTAAGGACGATGTGCAATGAAGAAAAAATACATATAATCGATTAAAGCCGCCATTAAAATAAATAACAAGATAGGCTTACCATGTTTGACTGCGGCTGCAGGACCAGCCGGGCTTGTTTCCTTCTTTGCTTTCTGTAGTAATTTTCAAATATCTCTTTATCGCCCTAGAATGGAACCACAGAGATTCACGATCTGTAATCTCAGATTTCAGCGCGACTTTCTTGTGTGGTGATATAGAGCCAAAAGGTGATTATTCAAAAAACAATAAAGTCTGGTTAACGGTAACCCAAACCATAAGTCTCTCTAGGATGCAATGAGGCAGCACTGCACGGGCAAAACACGCAATGCAGCCTGGTCTTACTCGGAACTAGCTTTCTGGCAATCGGAAGGATTGATCAGTACGATTGCGTTTGGGATTTCTACGCTATTGGACCACCATCTTTTCCGCTACATATCAGGACATACCACTAGAAGTGTAATGGGAAACTATAGGGTTTGTTCACTACCACCATTGGTTGACTGAAGATCAGTATAGTTGCAGACATCTGTTGTTGCAACTACTGTGACCTTTGTGTATCCAGAGAAGCAAAACTCACCAGCAGGCAAAGTTGCTGTGAAATCCATACATACACAAACCAACCAACCAGTTGTTGCAGTTAAGAGTTCCACAACAAACATTCCACCCCAGGAAGACCAGTCCTGACCACTCTCCTGTACAATAGCTCTTCTATTCAGGTTTGCAGGTTTTAGAATGTTTTTCTGCTTAAAAATTGGATATGCTCCAGGACCGAAGTCCAGTCCTGTCTTTGTATGCACCGTGTCTCCAGCTGACCCACCTCTGGTTAATGTAAACGCCGCTTACAACGATATCTAGCTCTGTAACGTGTGTATGACCCCCCCCCCAATCACTCAGCATTTTCTTTCCGTACCCCATTATCTACTATTTTGTGAAAACTATAAATATTCAATATATCAAAATAAAGTTGCAGAAAGTGGTGGACTGGACTGGGCGAAAACAACCCAAAAACCTGTAATAAATGTAATGAAGAAAATACAAATAAATAAGACACATGTATGATGCAGTGAAAACCGACATGATTTCATAGACTTGGGGTGTTCAGGCTTAAAGTCAGAATTCTCTTTGCCTTTTGTAAGGAACTTAAGCGACATCCCGGTGTTCTCATTAAGAAGAGCCATTCACGAGGAACCATCTGTCTGTTTGAAACCACCGCGCCACCACCAGATCATCCACCTTGTGAATACAACGTCATTTGTATGCAAGAAGGGGGAATAAAGCAGCTTAGCATTTTGATTCTTTTTTGGAGGGCACGAGGTTATCGGTGGGTCAGAGTTACTTAGCATTCCATCAGTTGATACCACCAACCCCCATCGCTACAACCAAGAAGAGCATAGGCTCTAGAAAGAAAAGGATCTCAGGGAAGCAATGGATTGACATCAAATGGGGAGTGAGGGAAGTTCATAAAGTCCACGGGCCTTATTCAAAGCAGGGGAAAGGGAAACAATAAAATATTTATATATACGTAGTGGAAGTAAGTCCATGGGAACACAAAAGCCCCAATTCATGTACTTAGACCACAACAAAACCCAAGTTAGCTCTTTACACGAAGACAAGGGCAAACGGTTTTATGGACTTCTCTGTAAAGACAAATTAGACAACCAGATCGGACTCTGCCCTAATGTCTCTCCATCATGTCCTCTGCATCTCCAGGGACTCTAGACAAGGATTTCCCAACCTTGCCCTCCAGCACCACCACCAGGCCAGATTTTAAGGATAACCTCAGGGAAACGCAGACTGAAAATGCAATCATTGAGCTGCAAGTCATATCACCTGTGCTGCGCTGCAGATACAGTACCTGGCAAACCTGGCCCAAGAACGGGGTTGAAAAACACTGCTCTAGACCAGTGCTTTCCAACCCTAGTCCTTCAGATATCTGGCAAACCTGGACTGTTAGGGGTACCTTAGGACCAGGGTTGGTAAGCGCTGGTCTAGAGCAGTGGTTCCTAACACTGTTCCTCAAGTACCCCTAACAGGCCAGGTTTGCCAGATATCTGAAGGACCAGGGATGGAAAGCACTGGTCTAGAGCAGTGGTTCCTAACACTGTTCCACAAGTACCCCTAACAGGCCAGGTTTTTTTGTTTCCCATATTCCAAAAAAAAATTATTTTGGAATCACATCAGCAATACATAAGCCTAACAGGCCAGGTTTTACGGATTCCCGTGGGGAAATGCAGACTGAATCCTGCAATCACTTAACAGCAAATCATATCACCTGCGTTGTGCTTCAGACATCTGGCCTGTTTGGGGAAACTGAGGACCAGGGTTGGGAAGCACTGGTCTAGAGCACAGTTTCCAAACCCTGTTCTCAGGTCAGGTTTGCAGGATCTCTGAAGCACAGCACAGGTGATATGATTTGCTGCTCAGTGATTGCAGAATTCAGTCTGCATTTCCCCAAGGAATCCTTTAATCTTGCCTGTTATGGGGACTTGAGGACCATGGTTGGCAAACACGGCAATGCAGAGGTCTTCTAACTACATTTACAGTGATGCTCTTCCTGACCAGCGTTCACCTCCACAGTACCAAGGTTAGGACCATGAATATAGGGTCAAATAGGTGATTTCTAGAAGACGTTAAAATTTAGACCCCCCCCACCCTATTCCAAAGATTTTTTTTTAGTTCTAACTTAAAAGGCAGAAAAGGATTTATTTTTCATACAATTTACTTGTAGCCAATGAATTTTGCAAAGCCCCGCTTCACGCCGCCCGGCGATACCCAACGAATAATAGATCAAATCAGCGGCGTTTTGCTGGCTTTGCATTAGGAATTCCCCTTTTCCCTCCTAAACCAGGAGGTCTTCATCATCATGACAAGACTATAAAAAATTTTATTGAAGGAAAAACAGGACTAAGAAGATTTATAAGTGCTGTGGAAGATACAGGACTCGACAGAAGACTCCGACTTGAGGAGCACAGGGAGACTATTAAGAGGGGAAATGGTTGTTTTGCACCATTTGGGACCCAATAAAAACAACTAAAAGGTCAATTACGCTCATCATTCATAAATCCTAAACAAATGAGGAATAAATAAGCCATATTTCAGCGGCTGGTAAACTACAAGTACAGAACACACAACCAGGTATGAAGAAGGTGCAGTCGATGGTGATAATAAGCTCTAGATTCTCTTATGACCGAGAAGTTGAGAGACGAATCTGCTACATGATGCGCATGGAAAGAAAAACATGACGCGAGGCAAACGCAACCATCTATATGTATGGAACGTGTGTACGGAGGACAGGCTTACCAGGACTGTGTATATGTGAAGACACCTGTAAACCGGAGAGAAGTCCACCAAATCCTGGACACTTAGAACCTGGAAAGAAAATCAGAAAGTATCTTGTAACTAGGCCTGGGCGATTTCCTCGATTTAACCGAGGTCAAGGTTAACCTGGATTTTACTATTCCAAAAATCAAGCACTGTGGGTATTTTGATTGACGAAGCAGAGCCAATAAACGTGGCAGGTCGTCTGCCGGACCTGGGCTCTATTCCAACCTTGGTATAAATGGAACCAGAGCTGGAGTAAACTTGCCAAAGTCAATATAGTCTATGGAGTTGTTGGTGTAAACTTAACCAGAGCTGTTGTAAACCTAACAACTCCATAGACTTTATTGGCTTTGGCAAGTTTACTCCGGCTCTGGTTACATTTACACCAAGGTTGGAATAGGGCCACCTGTCGGCTCTGCTGATGCGTGGATGGACACTCCATCGCTTAAAAGAATCCACCGCTTTATTCCAACCCTGGTGTAAATTTATCCAGAGCTGTTGTAATCTTACCAGAGCCCTTATAGGGACCTATTCCAAGGTTGGTGAAAACTTAACACCTTCATAGACTATAATGACTCTGGTAAGTTTACAAGAGTAGTGGTTAAGGTCGGTGTTGTGATCTACAGAGGGAGACTGGGGGACTTTTTTCCCCCAGTCTCTCTCTGCTCCCGGCAGCAAGAAGGAGAGGATGGAGCCGCCATTCTCTCCGAGGATGGAAGGTGAGTATGTGATTTTTGGGGGGGATTTTCTGCTGGTACTGACGGATTCCGCAGAAGCTGTATCCGTCAGCACCAGGTCCTGGCTGCGGTTAACTTTCAAGATAACCGCAGCAGGACAGTAATTAGCAGTAGGACTTTGGATTCCTAACGCTGATTAACACTTTGCGTTCCCCATGTTAAGTATAGGGAGCGCAAAGTACAGTAACCTCACGTTGAAAAGCGCAAGATCCAAATCGCTAATGGGTGTTTAACCCGTTAGCGTTTGGATTGTAGTATTGTGTAACCACAGCTAACGTTAACTCTCACACAGGTGAGCACTAACGTTACCGTCAGGATGTAATAGGGCCCAGGGAATTTAGACACTGATTATGCCACAAATTTATAATACATATATATTATAGTCCTCATAGTGCAGCCATCTTTAATAACTTATATACAGTATATAAGCATCTGTCCTGGCAGAACATTTAGTAGTGTCTAAACACATGTCTTAACCTCCTAATAAAAAAGCAATAAAAATAAGATGATTTTAGAAGTTTAATTTAAATTTTCACTGTATTCCTGCAGACAAAAGTTGGATCCACTGTCATTTGGAGTCTTTTAGGAAAGGGCTCACGAAGATGTGAGTATCATCCAGGCAGTGGTATAACGCGATAATGGAAGTATACTTTGCTATGGAAGTGCCTTTGCTCTTTGACGTCACAACGTGATGAATCTTTCTGCGACTGACCCCCTACACATCCACAAGACGAGACCAGACTGTGTTAGACTCAATATTATATAACTAAACGTCTAACTACTTTTACAAGTCTATTGTTAGAGAGGTCTGGGCGATGACCGGGTCATCAGAAGTGAAAGAAAACCAATCAGCAACAGTCACAATATACTAAACATCTCTTTAAAAAAGAAAAAAAACAGCCATCTCTGCAGCTACTTTAATTCTTCTACATTCAAGTAACAGTTGACTTACAGGGAGTAGAACATTTTAAACAAACATCTGATCATGACACTTATTTGAAACATGGGATGGGTATTGGACACCAAAATGAGGGTAAAATTGTGATTTTGCAGAGAAATGGTTATTCAAAGCTAGATAAAAGGTTAAAATAATGTATATTTGTACATTTTTTAAAATGTATTCACTAATTTTTTATGCTTTACAAAAATATTGCTGAGATGAAAGGTTCTGAACTTTAGATGGTGTCCTTTGTCTTCTAGTTTGCAATAAAAGGGTCTTCTTTATTATCAGGCCGATATAGGCTTTTTTTGTTGCATACAGTAAATGTGATGCAGACAGGTAATACAATGTTCTGGTATCAATCCAGCTGTTATCAAAGAATGAATCATGAATCCTGCTTTGAAAAGGATGGATTTAAGATGGTTTCATGGGTTAGATTTAATTTTTTATGCTGGCCGTCCAGTGGGTCTGTAGTCTGACGACTGAATTGGTCGTTCGACTAGGGGCAACTTTTTTGTACGATCTGGGTCGTCCACTGGAAGCGACTATGGACAACCCAGATCGACTGACAGTCAGGCCACCGGACTGAGAGAGAAAAAAAAAAAACAGAACTCTGCTATTCTTCTAATCGGTGTTTAAACAAAACAAAAATGCTGTAGAATTTTTTAAAAAGGCTTTTTGAAAAAATTAGGAATAAAAAAATATCATCAAAAAAATACAAAAAGATGTTCAGAAGAATAAGTAAAAAAGACTTTTTGCTCAAAATAAAAAAAATAAAACAATAAACCTTTTAATAAAAATAATTAAAACAAAAATATTACATAACATCGAATCCTATAGGATTCGCCTGTTTACCGGCTTAACTAAACCACCTAAAATAAGGCCTTTTTTTCATGTTTGCTGTACCAGGTCGTTCGTCTTCGTCCGACAAATCCCATTCAAATGGGAAAGATGGTTAGTCTGATGTAGAGGCACAAAGTCGTCCGATGGAAGTCGGAGGCAGTGGAAGAGGGACGATTCTCCGGTGTTGTGGGATTAGTCGGACGACTTGTTAGTTGCACAAAAATGGACCCAGTAGACGGTCAGCCTTAAAGTTTTTCGATGGAAAAATGTGTATAATTGTTCTACGGGATGGAATGAAAATAAAGCAGCATCACTCACTTCTTGTAGTGAATGTAAAGAGGAGCTCAGGATCAGCACCAGCTGTGGAGTTGGCCATGGTAAATTCCCAAGAAGGTTGGGAAATTATGCTTTTATAACTCTGCAAATCCAGCATTTGTGCTGCACGACCAGTGTTTAAGTAGTTTTCATTAGGGCAATTATCTTCTAACACAATGATGACCAGGTCGGGGACCTCCCCTCCAAGGATGCTCAAACAGCATCGATCCATCAGTGGTGGAAAACATCTCCAGGTGATATCAATGTGCACTGAGAGACATCTCTTTACGGAAAATGTCATATTGGAGGATGCTAGCGGCATGTTTTTCCAGAGAAACAAAACCAAGCTCAAAACCCATTGCAGCGACACAGGCTGCCCTAAAACAACACAAAATATTAAACCCAGTACCTCTTCCTCCGTGTCGTCCTCTTCCGGAGAATTACATTTTGATTTTCGGCCATTTTCTTCAGACACGGGACCGTTCATAATATACATGGCTTTTTTATAGGTGACGTTTGTTTGTCTTTGCATTGCAGTTTGAAAGGTTTTCTGTTGCTGTGCCTGCGTTCGGCGAACAAACGGAAAGAATTAGAATTCCAAAGAACACGGCCTGACGAATACTTTGTATATAAACACGGTCATATAGAGAAAGACAGGGGCAGCAGCGCGTATAGATCGAAACCGCAATCTGTGCTGCTCTTAATTAGAAGGCAGTAAAATGGATATTATATATATATGGATTTGCTGCTCAGTGATTGGAGCATTCAGTCCCCAAGGGAATCCATAAAACCTGGCCTGTCAAAGGGACCTGGGGACTCTATTTGGGAAAACAGGGATTTAGAGTTTATTTAACAGATACAAATAGTCTAACTTGTGCACATGGGTAGGTTAACCCCGTGGAAGCCCCACTCCTGCAGCCTTGCACACCTTGCGCAAAATCTATTCATCAGAAGATTGCATGCTGCATGGAGGTTTGAGGCCAACGGCCCCTGTACCTAAGTGGCCCTGGGGTAATATCCCCCTTGCCGGCCCTCCCCTGTATACAAGTAGGCTTGTGCACCGATTTTTTTTTTCGGTTCGATTCGATTTTTCGGATTTTTAAACTTTTCGATTCGGCTCGTTTCGACCGATTCCTGTTTCGATTCGGTTCGGCTCGTTTTTCGTGTACATTTTTTTTTCGGAATTTCGACCATTTTTCGTATTTTCGTGTCACTTAGCTCGTTTTTTGTATCGACTTTTCGGAAATTTTCGTTTTTCGGAATTGTAAATGGTTTCGGAATATCGACCATTTTTCGTATTTTCATGTCACTTAGCTCGTTTTTTGTATCGACTTTTCGTATTTTCGAAAATTTTCGTTTTTTTCGGAACGTCTGTTCTCCTCGTTTCAAAGCAATAAATTTCGATTTGACACATTTCAAGTACATTTGAAAATTCCGAAAATATTTCGTTTCGGCTCGGAAAACTTTTCGGATCTGCCATTTTCGGATCTAAAAATTTTCGGAAAATCGGCCGCATCCGAAAACACGAATCGGGAAATTTCGTGAAAATTCCGAAATTCCGAAACCCGAAACGCACATCCCTATATACAAGTATTTTATTTTTACAGAGGCTATTTAACGATGACAGCCAGTGTTATGATTCAGATCCAGTTTATGTATCATGTAGACTGTACCTGCACAATGTATCAAGATGTAACAAGAATCACTCACCTGCTTCATTGCCGTCTCGCCTATTTTATCCGAATGCTTCCGTATGCTTTCTAAGAAGTCTTTAAGACCCGACATAGAAATCTCCTTTATCTCCTCGCGTAACTTGGGTAAGTTTTCGCCCATTATCTGGCAAAACCGATACTGGGCAACTTGAGGTAAATATATATTTTCTAGTTGATGCATTGTTTTTAGGGCGGAAAAATACCTGTTCGAAAGAAAATTCGCCACAATCAAATCACCTTGAAAGCAAGAGAAACCCGAAATATAAACCCGACTATAGCCTTAATGCCCCAGGTGTTCTGCACCAGAACAAACAACCAAAGCCTGGAGCTATCCTTAAAGGGACACTACCACTTCCAGAACTAGATTACTTGTGCAAAACAAATAAAAGCACATTATAAAACACATGCTGCTGTTTTTCTATGTTTGAAGTTAATTACATGTAACAAAGTTAGGTTTTTCTGCATTATGGATTTTTCCCATGATGCAACGTGTACCAAAATATGTGTAAACATTTTACATTACTGATGTGGTTTAGCTTCTACTTAACAGTCAATGAGGTGGACGAGGGAATGTTTAGATAAGGCAGCAGGAGGTCTATTGTGAATCAGGCTACCGGAGAGAAGAGATGGCAGCTGAATAAGATATGACAGGGATCTTAAAAGACTGATAATCTACTCCCTGGTGATGTCCTTTCAATACATCCCACATAAACAGTGCCTGACCCCTAGACTCCATTCTATGACCAAAGCCACACAGTGAGGAGCAAGTGACGGGGGGGGGGGAGTTTACAACACTTAATATCACACAATGGATGCACCCAGTGACACATATAGAGGAAAATATCACACAATGGATGCACCCAGTGACACATATAGAGGAAAATATCACACAATGGATGCTCCCAGTGACACATATAGAGGAAAATATCACACAATGGATGCACCCAGTGACACATATAGAGGAAAATATCACACAATGGATGCACCCAGTGACACATATAGAGGAAAATATCACACAATGGATGCACCCAGTGACACATATAGAGGAAAATATTACACAATGGATGCACCCAGTGACACATATAGAGGAAAATATCACACAATGGATGCGCCCAGTGACACATATAGAGGAAAATATCACACAATGGATGCACCCAGTGACACATATAGAGGAAAATATTTTCTTAACAAAACATACAAGAGAAAAACAAAACACATGTAAGATATCAGCAACATAAAATATACACATTAGGACATTTCATTTTTTGGTGGTAGCGGCCCTTTAAACCAGGGATCTCAAACTCAGACCCCTTAAGTTTTGGTGGCCTACAATTCCCAGAATTATTTGAAGGCAGTAAATGGCCAGAGTATCAAGGGAGATGAAGTTCAGAAACACCTGGGGGGCATAGTTAGAGTTCGCTGCCTTAAATTCTCCATACACCTTATAGATAGAGTGCATACCCACAATCCTTAAGAACAGTAAAGGAAATCAACGTGGTGTACGGGGATGCCGACTAGTCTGGGATACCAAGAAGCACTAATTATTCTCATTATCTTGACATTCTTCATCAAGCTTGATAAAAGGCAGTAGGCTGAAACGTTGCTGGGTCCTTAGCGTGTAAGGCATCCAATAAAAAGACATTTCAACCGAGCCCATGAGCGCTGGGACTTTATTGGTTTCTTGGGCTTAATTGTGGATGTGGCAAAATCCAAGTATCAAGTAACCGTGGAGAGGATCTGCTGAAGTGAGTGTCTGAACGAGGGGTGTCAAACTCAGCCCCCCCCCCAGATTTGACACCTACAATTACCAGAATTCCTTCAGTGCGATAGATGAGGAATCATGGGAGTTGTAGTTCAGAAACATCTGGAGGAGGGCCAGAGTTTAACAGCCCTGGTCTAAGGCTGTCAGATGAACGCATTCTGAGCGCACTGTGCGTCCGTGCGCAACGGAGGTACGTACTGACGGAAGATACTGTAGACACCACACGGTCCGTTTTTCTTGACGGACGTTGGGAAAAAAAGGGAATTATGGGAAACAAAATTAATATGAAAAATGATAAAAACTGGTACATGATATGAAAAGTCATTTTGTGCGTAAGGCCCCGTTCACAATGTGCGATTTTCTGTGCGATTTTAATATTCGCGACGTCACGAGATAATGTCGCGTGATGTCGCGGGTTTTATGCGATTTTGCAAAGCACCACCAATGCAAATTGCAAAAAAAAAGGTCCTGTACCAGCGACATACTACCGCGACGTCGCGCGGCAAGATGTGAACAGCTCTATTGAAATGCATTGGAGAAACTACATTGCGCGACGTTGCGGCAAAATCCGCGCAATAAAATCGCACAGTGTGAACGGGGCCTTAAGTTGCTGGACGTTGCAAATGCGCTGTGTCTGACTTCGTGTCATCACGCACACAGAACGCTATGCGGACATGACGCACGAGCGGTTATACATTCTTACCTAACTTACGTCCGTTTTTCCCACGTGCGCTGTGCTTGCGCAGTTCGGTGCGTACATACTTTGTGTGTGGGTCTCTATTGGCTCATGACTCTATGCTAAGATGAACGTTAAACTGTGCGGCGACACGGACGTGATCCCTGCGTTCGTCTGACGCCGGCCTAAACCCATTTTCTGATACTCTGGATCAGTGTTTCTCTGCACTACATGACGATTGATCGACGGCTCATCGAAGCAAACCACGAAGGATCGGGGAAAAAATTCTGATTAAAGTAATCAGCGTAAAACAAGAAGAGAGAAAAGTTTCCCACATTGGCGTTACCAGATGTAACGAGCGAATGGGAAATCATTAACTTTCCTTTATGGATTGTGCCAGGAACGTGAAACAAGGTCACAGCTCCCCTCGGGCACCCAGAAACCTTTATGTCGCCCTGTGTTCCTTCTCGATAACGGGCTGGAATTAAAAAAGATCCTTAAGCCTTTAAGTGTCAGAGGGGAAGGGGGCTTCACAAAGCAGAACCCCCCCCCCCAGCACGCAAAGAGTTAAAAAGCAGGAAAGTTTAAATCCTTCTAAAAGCATAAACCGACTTTCCAGCTAATGAGATCAAAGTGGCGTCAAGTGAGAAGAAATAGCTTGGTCACTGAAAGTGTAAACGTGGAGCTTTTGTGCGAAGCCCTAAATAACAATTCTTTCAGAAAAAAATTTAAAATCCCCCCCCCCCCAAAATAATAAAAAAAAAATCTTTCATCCGGCTTCCAAAACCTCGGCTCCACAAGACATGACCTCTCGGGAGATAATGCCATAACGGCATTAAAAGCGATATAAATGGTTTTATTCAAATTATACAGATCGGCTTATCGGAAGACGCCGGTTCATCTGGAAGGTTTTTGAATGTGGTTGCCGGAATTGGAATTAGCATAATCCAAGTTAAACCCAGACGCCGGCCCCTTGCTAATTATATATATCTGCAGCTCAATGCCCTGCCCTTTTAACATCTGTTCTAATGGGAGCTCTGAGCCTTTTTTAATTTGTAGGTCACTTGCAGGTCAGGAATTATACTGCCGGGGCGGTGTTTGATATGTCAGGAGTGATCATATATTGCTGCATCTCCACTCCGGTGCAGAACCAGCGGGACGGGACGACTGGCTGTGCAACGTTCTTAATGAAACGCAAGTTAGAAATAAAAAGGATTTCTTTACAAAATAAAATTATAAAATAAAATAAAAAAAAAAGAACTTTAAAAAGATATATACAAAATATACATATTAAAGTTCGTAATTGTAGAAGACGTTTACACATCCCAGCAATTCAGAGAACTGCTTCACAGAGCTCATGTGCTACATTCCCCTTATGCAGCAAGGAACTCTGGGTAGGACATGCAAATGAGGTCTCAAATTTCTTACTTTTTTGTATCCTGGGTCTGTTTTAACACACAACCCTCCTCGTCAGCGCCGTGCCATACTAGATGGCTTTTTAGCAAAGGTCAGGTTATGCAACGAGTCACAGCCACTCCTGGACAGCTGTTTCAGGCTTATTATGCCCTCATCAGCAGGAGAAAGGCCGTGACTAGTTATAACTAGGGATGAGCTGTTCGGGTTCGGACGGTTCGGAGTTCGACCCTAACTTTGGCAGTTCGAACGTTTGCGAATTTCGAACTTTTTGGGCGTGTTCGGTTCGGGTTCTAAAAAAAAAAGAAATTTTGAAAAAAGTATAGAGAATGCTTAAATAAATACTAAAAAAATCTAGAAACAAGGAGACTCTTTACTGCAGAATATTATAAGCAACGGTTTATTAGATATTGAATTAAAAACTAATGTGTACGTGGAAAGATTATCAACTCTAAATGACCTCTGTTCACAAACGGGCATAACACCAGGTGTTTTTAGTCTGGTAATCAATTTGATACATTGTACAACATAATGAGGGTGGGGTGGTGTCTGCTGCTGATTGAGATTTGAGAATTAATTTCCCTAAATCATCCTAATATGCTGCATTTAACCCTTTCGCTGCTGAGGCTTTTCACACCTCTGTGCTGAGGTCATTTTTACCACTTTCGCTCATCATGTTTAACCGAGTTTTGTAGCCATATTTTGATATATGACCCAGACATATTATATATCGTTCTTTCCGGCAGACTTGGCAGATTCATAATATGTCATTATTATATGTATACGTTATGTCATGTCTGTATATTATAACAAAAAATGCAATAAAATTAGAATTTTCAATAATTTATTATGTGTAAAGTGTTTTTTTTCACATTTTAACATGCGATCGTTTGCGGTTATATTTTGTATGGGTGCGCTTGTTAAAAAAATTAGAAATGGGGTCTCGTTACATTTTTTTTTGGGGGAAATTTCCCTTTTTTTAACAAACGCACCGCATACAAAAATCGTTAGTGCAGCATTATTGTTCACATTATAATTGAAATGGGAACAATATTGCTGCATTAACAAAACAAAAGCAAACAAAAAAACTTGTTTATTTTTTTTTAAAATATATATATTTTTTAAAAAAAAACATTTTTCATGCTCATGTTTAGTATCCTTGGAAAGGCCATGCTCTGGTCGATCCAACGATATCAAACATTAACCCCTAGCTGCCACGGATCGTGAGATAGGGGGTTCATTGGAACCCCCTATCTCCACCATTGGTGGCAGCCAGGGGTTAACTCCAGGACTGGCGTCATCGTGCTATGCATGATGACGCCAGTCCTCAGGGGGAGTTCCTGGAGGTTTGGCCGACATCCAAGATGTCGGCCAGCTCCTGGAGAGGATCACGATCCGGCACTTTTCAGCGCCGATTCGTGATCCGGCTCCCCAGGGGTTAATCACAGCCACCGTTTGGAAGGGCAGGCTGTGCCCTTCCAAACGGTGCCTGGATTAACCCTCTGCCCCCCGGCGATCGGGGAGGGAGAGAGGTCCGACAGGGTTATTCAGAGAAAGGTGAAACTCAGGAGAATGACTAGAGAATGGAAAATTCTAGGTCAAAATAGCCGAACCAGAAAAATTCTCCCATTTATCTCACTTTCCAAATCGGCTTTTTGGTCTAGAAGTTTCCATTCGCCTGCTTTTCACCGCCAAAAAAATCAGTAAACTTTTTCTGCATGTCCGAAAATGTCTTCTCTTTTCATACAGACTGCCGCCCCAAGCAGTTGTTTATGGATAGATTAAAGGAAAAGCATTTACCGTCATTTGAAATGTCATTTCTTGGTTTTTACATATTTCTATACATCCTAGAAATCCGCCACTTCACGGGCAGGTTATGGGGACCTCCTAGGCACGATATTTGAAGGAATTTTTCATTTTTATTTTTAACCCTTATTTCATGGAAAACTCACTGTCCCTTTAAAAACGTTTTTTTTAAAACTTTTTGTCCTCGTTTCCTGTCCCCCAGAGCACTACCCGGACCCCCATACACCTTTTATGGCAAATATATAGCATATATGCCCTCTTGGAGGGCACTCTAAAAAACCGAATTTTCAGCCCTATTGACTTGCATGGGGGTTCGGGTTCGAACCGAACTCGGGGTATGTTCGGCTCATCCCTAGTTATAACAAAAGGAAGAGAGGCACAGTGTGTAGTACACAGTGGTACTGGCCCCATTTTCCCCTATGGGACAAAGCATATAGAACCCTCAACCTTGCGCCTCGTTCCGGGGCTAGGCGCCAATTAATTTATTTATTATTTTGCCAGGAAGGATACATTGAGATTTCTCTCGTTTTCATGTCCTGGGTTCAAGAACATTGAATTGTTACAGTCGTTACAGAAATACAAAGCAATAAAATGCAAGATATTAAAAATAAAACACAAATATACAAATTAACAGAAAATAAATATATTCACTAGGTTACATGTTTACAGGTGCATTCTGTATATAGTCACTATGTTACATGTTTACAGGCGCTTTCTGTATATAGTCACTATGTTACATGTTTACAGGTGCATTCTGTATATATTCACTAGGTTACATGTTTACAGGTGCATTCTGTATATAGTCACTAGGTTACAGGTTTACAGGTACATTCCTTATTGAGGTATGTTAATAGGGAGCTCTTGAGTGACTTTAGACTGGGGGAAGATTTGATGGCGTTTGGGAGGTTATTCCATAATTGTGGTGCTCGGTAGGAAAATGAGGATCGAGCCACTTTCTTTTTGTATTGTGGTATTGCAAGTAAGGTGCAGGTCCTGGATCGGAGGTTATAGGATGAGGGAACTGCTGGGGGAAGCAGCCTATTCAGGTAGGGTGGTAGCTTCCCAGAAAAGCTCTTAAACACCAGGATGGAAAGGTGAAGGGTGCGTCTAGATTCCAGCGACGGCCAGTTTAGCTCTTTTAACATGTCACAATGGTGGGTCATGTAGTTACATTGTAGCACAAAGCAGCAGAATGAGTTATACAATGTAGTAAGTTTCTGGATGTGTGTTTGCGGGGCAGCTGCATACTAGTACTACATCTCTGTATTCAATAGCCGGTATAAGCATTTGTTGTACAATCTGCTTTCTTACCGCGGGACTCAGGCAGGATTTGTTTCTGTACAGGGCACCAAGTTTGGGGTAGAATTTAGATGAGAGTTTTTCGATGTGGGGGCCAAAGGATAGATTTGGGTCTAACCACATACCTAGATATTTGAGAGAAGTGATTGTGGTCAGCGTGACATTTGATCTTGTCCTGACACATAGATGGGGATTTTGCAATTTGTGTAGTTTAGGTTTTGTTCCAAAGAGCATCGTTACCGTTTTGTCAGTATTTTAAAAAAGTTTGTTATCTTTGATCCACTTTTCTACCTCTGTGAATTCTTCTTGCAGCGCGGCCTCCAGCTGCTGGAGATTTGGTTTGCTGGTATAGATTACAGTGTCGTCTGCGTACATGTGTACAGTTGAGGCTTTGCAGACATTGGGCAGATCATTTATGAATATTGTGAATAGCAGGGGGCCGCGTATCGAGCCTTGGGGTACACCGCAAGTGACTGGGAGGGGGAGGGAGGAGCTGTCAGAAATGAACACATATTGCGACCGATCAGATACATACGATTGAAACCAGGTTAGCGTGCGATCACCAATACTGAAGTTTTTAAGTTTTTGTAATAGGATGCCATGGTCTATTGTATCAAAGGCCTTAGCAAAATCAAGGAAGATGCTCCAGTTAGGTTTTCTGGTTTCATGCCAGCTTGGATATCATTACAAACTTTTAGAAGGGCAGTTGTAGTTGAATGATTTGGACGAAAGCCTGATTGATCTGGGGTTAAACAGTTTGAATATTGATAATAATCAGGTAATTGCATGTAGACACATTTTTTCCAAAATTTTGCCCCTAACCCGTAATAAGTCGGTAAAATGGAGATGTAAGGAAAAATGGGCAGGCGCGTATAGGGCCCTATGTTGAGGCGGAAAGGTTTTTGGTGAGGGCATAATTATGAACTTAGCTGAGAAGCAGCATGAGGACATGGAGTTGCTTAGAAAGCAGCGTTTGGTTTCATTAGGTTAGGACCAGGGCTCGAGTCGAGCGGGAACGCGCAGGAACGGCGTTCCCGCACTTCTCCCACAGCGGGAACGCTGCGGGAACGCAGCGTTCCCGCTGTGGCCCGAGCACCGCCGCCGCACATTGCCGGCGGCCGCGTGCCTCCTGTTACAACGGCTGGTGACAGGAGGTGGAGCCGCTCGCCTGGCTGTTTCATAGATCCCAGGCGAGCGGCTGCACTTCCTGTCAGCGGCCGCTGAAGCAGGAAGCACGCAGCCGCTGAAGCAGGAGCAGCAAAGGTGAGCTCTGCTGGGGACAGTATCCATGAGACCTGGGGGGGGCAGTATCCATGAGACCTGGGGGGGGCATATCCATGAGAGACCTGGGGGGGGCATATCCATGAGACCTGGGGGGGGCATATCCATGAGACCTGGGGGGGGCATATCCATGAGACCTGGGGGGGCATATCCATGAGACCTGGGGGGCAATATCCATGAGACCTGGGGGGGACAGTATCCATGAGAACTGGGGGGGCATATCCATGAGACCTGGGGGGGCATATCCATGAGACCTGGGGGGGACAGTATCAATGAGACCTGGGGGGGCATATCCATGAGACCTGGGGGGGGGACAGTATCCATGAGACCTGGGGGGGGCATATCCATGAGACCTGGGGGGGGGGGACAGTATCCATGAGACCTGGGGGGGGCATATCCATGAGACCTGGGGGGGACAGTATCCATGAGACCTGGGGGACAGTATCCATGAGACCTGGGGGCAATATCCATGAGACCTGGAGCATATCCATGAGAGCTGGGGGCATTATCCATGAGAGCTGGGGCAATATATACCCATATGAGCTGGGGCAATTATATCCATGTGAACTGGGGAAAATATATCCATATAACCAGTGCTGTGTATATTATTCTGGGGGTTCAGCGCTGTGTATATTATTCTGGGGGTCTGTGCCTGGATATATATATATATTGTATATAAAATGCGTTAGTCCAGTTGCCACAATAACGAGTATACCTGTACGTAGTGATACCTTTCACTGATCAGTATAGTTTCCAGTTTACACTCTTGAAAGCTTGTCTTTTAAGTGTAAAGTTAACCCAATAAAAATGGTATCACCGGCACGCACTGCTATACTCGTGATATATATATATATATATATTTTTCTTCAGGTAATGGGGGTTGTGGAATTCGTGGGTGAGTTCCCTCACTTTTTTTCCCAGGACTTGACCCCTGGTTAGGACCCACCTGACCAGAGGTGTCGTGACGTGGCAGATGGGCTTACACTTTAATGGCCATTCAAGTAAACCAAAACCTCTGTTTTGTTTGGTATGGAGCCACAGGGGTGAGCGCAAATGACAACCTTTTTTTTTTGTTATGTTTTATTAAAAAAAAGGATAAGCCAGAACTGCGATGGGGGTTCCCCCAAATAGTGGATTCACCGTTCTTTAAGGCGCGGTTATGGAGAGCTTTGTACGTGAGCACCAATATTTTGAATTGTGTTCTAAAGGAAACAGGAAGCCAGTGTAGAGATTGGCAATGGGGCGAGAGGTGCGGGACGATCTAGGGATACTGTGTCTGCCACTGCGGATTTTGTATGCATGGTAGTGAAGGGGTTAAAACACACCGATTTTTTAACAGCTGGCTATTCAAATTCCACAACAGTGAGCGCAATCCAAAAACGTTGTTTAAAGTTTTAATTGCAGCCCTCATTTTTGCAGATTTTTCAGGGTTGTTTGTAGAGGATTACCCTCCCATGCGGTGATGTTCATCATAACATAGCGTGTGCTACTGAGCATTTTAGGATGGAATTAGAAACATGAAAAAATAGCCTGACGAGAGAAAAGAGGATCAGCACAAGAAAATTAAATGGGTGGCAGCACCTACACTGCACCGGGATAACATTTTCCTAAATAGGTGGAGAGTTGACGGTGATAAACACCATTCATCCTGCCTGGAGAAGACGCATTTTGACCCGGGGAGATCGAATGTCAAATAAAGGGTCGCTGGGTCAAAGCCGGAGTGTTGCCAGATGTGTCTGGCATCCATGATTTAAGAGATTCACTTTACATTGGTGTAATCCAGAGTTAACCCCTGACTAGCCCATCACTGTAATAGATTGGCCACGCCAGTCAGGGTCTGGTAGGCATGTAGTTCTCTGTAATGTGGCAACTTGGTGCCTTGTGGAGCTTCTAGTCCTTTAAACTCTATATGTAAATTAACCAATTGTCATGCCTGCTAGTGCTCCTGCAGTGCGGCCTTCCCAACAGAGAGGGCGCCAGTCTCTGCATCAGGCCACTTTGAATGCTGCACCTGGTCAGGGATCTAGGCCTTTAAATATCAGTCACTGACTGTGCTCTGAGCCCTGACGTGGTTATTTCTAGCCCTCAGCGCGTGTCTATAGCTTCTGCATATTGGTTTTCTGGTTTGACTTCTGGCTTGTATATTGACTGTGTTTTCTGTGATTATCCCTTGGCATATGTTTATCTCGTGTACCGACCTCTGGCTTGTTATTACTACGATTTCTCTCCGGTCCCTGATCTGTACTTCTATGTATTTTAGATTAGTACCTGGCCATTAGGACCAGCTTTTCAGTTTAGGGTTTTTCCTTGCCTTTCTGGGTTTTGTCTGCGTGCTGGGTGACTCTATATCCTTACACCAATCCTCCCCAGTACCGCCATTATGATGTAGTCTTAGCTCACTGGACATCTCTCATGGGTCGGCTTCAATCTTCTGCTTTTCCCAGCTTATGGTGTCCTGTCCAGGAAGATCCGCCATATTGAATTAACAAGCCCTCTCCAAACCAGTGAAAATGGCTTTGTAAGTGACAATTCGGACACAAGAAACCCAAATATTCTAATTTGTATGGGTGCTTCCACATAGTTGCAGAGGATTTGTACACTGTCTGCAGTTGTGTGTTGTGTGTAATGTTGTTTTGAGCACAATTATCTGCATTATGTTTAAGGTTGATCGATAGCCTGGCTTATGGTCGTCTTAAACCACCTAATGCAATTTCCTGGTTTAGTATCGGGATCCAGACAGGATTAGTAAAGCCTTGCCTGTAGCTCTCATGGGACAGATCTCTTACTGGTCGTAAACCTCCTTATCATTTCTGAGCTTGCACTACCGGTATGGGAAATCCGGTGATAAGTGAACCCTTTCTGCAGGCCTACTCATTGCTTTTCTATCGTATCATTTAGATAACAAACACTTGTTAGAAAGTGTCTGAGCAGGATCTGCTGTGCTCACCAAAGGGACTTTTGTTATTTTTTGGGGTCATGGGGGGGGGGGTTCCAAATATACTATAAAATAATTGGGTTTGGGACGGCGCGAAGAATGTGTCGGCAGATGGAAGGCGGTTATTCTCCTTTTGTTTCACTGTTCAAACAATACGAGATCAATATCTGAACTGATACATATCTGAAGCACAGGCAGGGTGCAAGAGGTTAATGTACATGTCTGTGCCTCGCCCTGCTGTGTCTATGTTCGGTCACAAAGGGATCTGGACAGAAAAGATTATGGCAGGTGCCTATGGAACGGTTACACACCGCAAGAAATGGAAAGTCTGAAATCTTAAAGTGAAAAGAAACAAAAGGTCAACAACAAGCCGATTTCCCCTCCTTTGGTCCATCCAATGGGAAAGCAGGAAAGCCCTGAAACAAATGCTGCAAACACTGCAATAGGGCTGCATGCATGGAGGCGCTCTCTCCGGTGCCGGCTCAGTCCCTACCTGCTGCACCGGGTCCCCTGGTCCTGCAACCTGCGTCCAGGATCAGTGCTTCCATAAGATGCCCCAACCATGGGGATCAAAGAGAAGGCTAACACAAAGCCGCATTAATCGGGGTACAGCTCCAGGTCTAGGTGACAGGTGCAGTAATGGCCATGGATTCAGAGGTTCGGGCATGCAGAACAGCAGTTGGGAGATCGGCAATCTCAAACATGGCATTGGCCATGCCGCACATAACTCAGTGCGGAGTGAAATCTGCAGGGGAGGGTCACATTCCAGTCCTCAGGTTCTTCTTGTGCTCCTGGGCTGCACAGAGGTACAGCACTCAGCTACCCTGATTATCATGATATACTTCCACTCTCACAGATTTACTTTTCTGCCTTGGCCAGCTGAGAGCTTCCTTCTATCACGACAAAGGAAAAAAAATGGAAGCCGTAATGGTGAGTGTCGAAGGCTCCCTCTATGCACAGCAATCTGCGTTACTCCGCCAGGCAGCATCCAGCCAATCCAACGACTGGGAGGGAGGCAAGGCATGCCGACATCATCCTCTCCCAACACTTGCAGCAACAAGCCGATGGATTGGCTCTTGGTGCACACAGCTCCAACCCGTCATTATGTGCAAGAGGTACGGAACCTGTGAATAAGGCTAGGGTCAGACTGAGGCAGTGCGAACGCGCGTGCAGGCGCACTTAATCACGGCCGTAGTAGCAGCAAATGACGGGCAATGACGGCCAATATACGAAGTACGGTCGCACAAAAGTCCGGCTGCGCAACGCAAGTGGCAAACGAACGCATTTTGTCGAGAACGTAAAACCACTAGTACGGACGTACAGAGTGCGCTGCGTCCGCATAGCGGCGTGTGTGCGTGATTGGGAGACGTCAGACGCTGCACACGTCCGGCCAACATAACGTCCAGACACAAAAAGTGTTTTATTGATGATCCGTACAAAATCACGAACGCAAATGCGCATAGTATGACCGCTATCGCGTATTCCGTGAAAAAATGCGTCCATTCGTTCGAACGCACTTTTTCACAGACAACGTGAAAATGCGTTAGTCTGACCCTAGCCTAAGAGTGCGCAAGTTCCGAGTGTCGCTCATGCACACAGAACCTATTAGATAGCTCCAAGGACTTATACATTTCGGAATCCCTGAGCTGAAGAGGAGGAGCAGCACGCGGTGAGGGAGAAAAAGGTATTTACGCCTAAAATAAAGAACATAGGAAAAAATAATTGGGCAGAAGTTGTCAGTAAAATGTGCCCGTTTTTTGTTTTTTTTAAAGGCAAAAACCGGGAAAGGTTGGTACAATTTCATTAGAGTGATCCTTTCAGTTTAACCCAAATCTCTCCAGTTTTATTTACAGAGATAGAAGTCTCCCCATTGGCCGATTTAAAATCACATGTAAGTAATTAATAATTCTCCTGGTCACAAAATAGATAGATTTGTAGATGTACGGGTTGTTAGAATCCAAAATTTTTTCAACATTTTGTTATTTAATGGAAAAGGAATAAAAATGCAAAACATTATGGGCCCTATTACATACTTCGCGCACTTTTTTGCGCACGCGTGCAAAAGCGTATTAACACGAGGGGCAAAATCCTTTGCGCTGAACGTCGTATTACGACGTTCGCGCACAAAATGCGAGTTAACGTCTAACGCGAGTGACCCTGCGCGAACCCTTTGCAAGCGCAATTTAGTCCGCGAGTCCTATACTTAACATTGTGTGTGCAAATGCGTTTGTGCGCTGGTACGCGGATGGTATTACAATCCTAGAGCACAATTTAAATGGACAACGTTTCGCGCATAAATTTAACGTCTTTGAAAAGCTGGTGGTAACGGCAAATTGTAACAACCTGACCGTACCAAACAGAGAACGTCGATGCGCACAAAAGTGCGCTGCGTCCGCATTTTTTTTTACTAAATCCGTCAAAAATCAAGGTAGTGGGCGTCATTTTTGACGGATCTAGTAAAAAAAATGTGGCGTAGCGCACTTTTGTGCGCATCGACGTTCTCCGTTGTGCGCTGCGTCCGCATTTTTTAAACTAGATCCGTCAAAATTACTTCCGTCAAAACGTACAACTGTTGTGCGCAGTTCGCACAAAATGCGTTTGTCTGACGAACCCGCGTTAAAAATGACATTGCGCTCACTGATTTCTGCACGTACTTTGCGCGTCGCTTTTACGCGCGCAATTTCCCGACGGATGGAAAAAAAAAAACACGCGAGGAATGTAATACCGGCGGTGATTTTCGTGCGTTAACGTTTAACGAAAAAAAAAAAAAAAAAAAAAAATCACACGTTGTGTAATAGAGCCCTATATGTATTGCTGCAGAGGAAAGGTGCAATCCTTGGGATATTTGCTGCGGATTTCTATTTGTATGAAGGGCATGCGCAAGGTCAGACGCCTTGCTGTTCAAACTGTAAATTCATTTATAATGTGCTAGGATAGATTAAGCAGATATTAATGAACGAGGAAGAGACTATTATTCTCCGGTTCCAGCTGGGCTCCCTAAGGATGTAATTTATTGCTCTTCCTTAAATTGTTTTAGATGATAGAAAATATTAAATTATAATGGTCGGCCCCCTAGGACTGGGTTTTCATTACGGTTCACGCTGGTTTTAAATAAAAACTGTTTTTTACATGTTTGAAGGTTTCTTCTGACTTTCATTATGTGTGTGAAGGATTGCTCTCTTTATTTACAAACATCTGTTCAACGTCGAGGCCAACTCTGCGGAGGAAAACCGCCCCAGATGAAGCGGGGGCCAACGATGGCCAAGGATTCGACGGAGAGTCTACTTGCAGAGCAAACCGCACTTACAATCTAATCTATAGGAGGTGAACGATGTAACGAACGGCAAAACGATAAAGAAAAGAACATGTCTATGTATACAGAGAAAAGGGATAAAAGCAGCAATAATGGCATACAATGCTAAGTGAGTTTTCATATAAGGGATTATTTGCAAGGCGCCGGTGTTGTAAAAGCAGTCGAGAAACACCAGTATTGCAGTGCCAACAAATGCCAGCATTTCACAAAATTCACATCCAAAGAGCAGAAGGACGAGCTTTACTGTGAAGCTTCTCCTGTCAACTCTTTGAATGTTAGTTTTGTGAAATGCTGGCGTTTGTCGACGCTGCCGATTTTCCACAGCATTTGCACCACTTCTCTCGGCTCCCCATTTCAGCAAACGGATTAAAAATAAAACATTTTGCCTCCTCTTCTACGTACGTTATTTTAGAATAAGAATGGGCTAATTCCCGGTGGCTCTGCAAGGGGATAACAAGGTTTCCCTGGTGTGTGAGCGTTCACCTCTACTTGGTGCAGACCCAGGGCTTTATTTCAGGGGGTACGCAGTACCGGCACCTCACCAATCAGTACCGGCACCTCACCACCAGCCAGAACTAACAGGAGAGAGCATGATGCTCCTCCTGCAGCGGCAGGCAGAGAATCGGAAGCGCTCGGCAGCTCATGTTGCTCCTGAACGCTTCCGATTGTCAGGAGTGTATGTAGGGACTGATAATCCCCCCTCCCCCAGTAAGTGACAAGGGAGGGCTGCTCGCCCCTCTCTCTGCAGCCGCTGAAACTTTGAACAGCATGGGGAGGGGGGGGGGTGCAGCATGTTTACACACATCTGCCAGAGCTGCGGATTGTCAGGCAAGCGGGGTGATCAGAGGGGCTGGCTCTGTAAGGCGGTACTGAGTTTTATTGCTGTGGAGCTCACACACACTGCGCATTACTGAGTGTCATTGCTGTGAAGCTCATACACACTGCGCATTACTGTGAGTTTCATTGCTGTGGAGCTCATACACACTGCGCATTACTGTGAGTGTCATTGCTGTGGAGCTCATACACACTGCTCATTACTGTGAGTTTTATTGCTGTGGAGTTCATACATACTCAGCAAAACAGAGAGTTTCATTGCTGTGGTGCTCACAAATACTAAGGGATCATCCACTCGGTACCATCGTTGCAAAAAAAAACCCGCTAACAGCCCTGCAATACAGATTTTTCTTGCAACAAAGGCACTTAGTGGATAACCCCCCATAGGGTTACAACAATAGTTGTAGTTCATTTAAAGGAACACAGTATTAAAAAATATGGTTCCCTTTTATAGTGTCTTCCTTTAAGTGAACTACAACTATATTTTCATGTCCTCATAAACAAGTCATAATAATCAGTTTTTCCCCAGGCGTGAGAGTACCCCAAACTATTTTTCCAGAAAAAAAGCACTGTGCAGAACACACTAAATCGCTCCCTCTGTGAGGAACCAGAGTTCCCTTACCAGCCTCAGATGCCGTGGCACCCCGGGAATATGTTGGTATCTTGGTGGGTCAGTCTTGGGAGGACATAGAGGGACCTTTACATCTATGGCACTTATCCCATGATATGTGCAGCTTGTCGATCACCCTGTAAGTGACTAAGGCTTATGTCAGATGAGCGCAGTCTAAGCACACTCTGTGTGCGTGTAACAACGGACGGACGGACGTACTGACGGAAGATACCGTAGACACCACACGGCCCGTTTTTTTAACGGATGTAGAACAAAAAAAGGGAAATATGGGAAACAAAATTAATTAAAATTAAAATACAGGTACAGTCAGCCAGACCAAAAAAAACTCTGAGCGTCAACATTATGGACGTCGCAAATGCGCTGCGTCTGACGTCGCAGCATAACGCACACTGGCCGCTACGCGGACGTGGCGCACTCTGCGCGTCCGTCTTAGCGGTTTTACGTTCTTGCCTAACGTCTGTTTGCCACGTGCGTTGTGCGTGCGCGGTTCGGTGCGCACGTACTTCGTGTGTGGGTCTCTATTGCTCAGGATTCTATGCTACGACGGACGTTAAACTGTGCGGCGACACGGACGTGATCACTGCGTTCGTCTGACGCCGGCCTGAACCTGTATTTTTTTCCCTGAATGGTTAATAAGTTACTATTTGTATAAAAATATATATATAAAGAATGTATAATATACTATATCGACAACAGTATGTGGACCTCCATACTGATTATTGGCGTCCCACACCCACTGCTAACAGGTGTCTAAAAACCAGCACATTGCCACAAATTTCTCTTAATATTACTCTTAGTAGTTAATGGTCATTTTGTTCATTGATTGATTTTCTATATGTGATTATGCCTCAATACGGATCGCATCGTGTTGTGGTTTTTCTGGCCATATGCTGTTTTCGTTGTGTTTTAATTCATACGTATTACTGGTGAGGATATCCTGTGGATTTATCGAATCGATTAGAAATAAAGGTTATATTTTACTTTATGTATAGGGGTGAGCTTCCCTAAGTTTCGTTATTATATACAGGGTGTCCATAAAGTCTCTTTACAATTTCAAAAATCTATTACAAAGGCAATGGATGAGATCTCTTCACCAGATTTGTTCTGTGTACTCAGCGGTTATCAAGGTTTTAATCACGTTGCATTTGTGTGTTTCAGGTCCCCTGTTGACGAATGAGAACCTGTTAAATGAACCCAGTACGGCCACCATTGATGAGGGGATGCTACAACGAACATGGCAAGAAATCGAGCACCGTCTTGATGTGCTTCGTGCAACTAATGGTGCCCATATAGCGGTGTATTAACTGAGGCAAAAAAAACTTAAATATATATACGTCTCATTTTGTATTATCTGTCTTTTCTTTTGCCTTTGTACATACATACAGACGCATGCCATAAAAACCAGCTCACCTTTTTCCATTCATCTGGTCCTTTAGTTTGCTGTACATTTCCAGTGCTAAAAGAGAAGTGACGGCTGTGCGTTAGTAAAACGTAAATGAACGCCAAACAGTATTACAGATTATGTAACATAACCATTAATAGCCAGCTGGGTGGAGTAGAGGTAACATCACTGCTCTATAACCGTGGAGACACAGGTTCAAATCCCAGTAAGAGCACCTCTCCAGTAAGTGTCCTTGGGCAAGACACCTAACGGTACATACCTGCCACCCAGGACATACTTGAAAACGAGAGAAATCTCAATGTATCCTTCATGGTAAAATACTTTCTCAAAAAAAATAAATTACAGCACTGAAACAACACACAAACACACCATCACCACCACCAGCTTACCCCGACAGAAAATATTAGGTACACACAGGGGCGCGCTGTGTCTTTTTGCAACTTGGGGCAAAGAAAGGCCAGTGCGCCGCCTATAATATGCCGGAGACCATAACCATAATAGCTGCCGGCAATGACAGGATGTCACTGCATATGTGTGGCGAGGACGTCACTGCACAGTGCGTCAAGTGCCCACTGCTGACCCTCCTGACATGCCGCTCAGGGCAGTCACCCTTCTGGCTCCCACTCTTGATGTGCCACTCGGAGTAGTTACCCCCCCCCCACCTCCCTCAGAGTAGTCCACATCTGCCCACCCCTCACCCGCCTCAGTACATTATCAGGTACACATCTCGTATCCTTGAATGTTCAGGTTTCAGAAGGCATTTTCTAAATAACCATAACTCCCTGCAAACGTTTAGCCGACACCCTCTTGCGTGCGGCATGCCGCAAGCAGTGACAAGTCGTCACTGCTGAGGGCCAACCATGTGTGACTGACCTCAGCAAGCTCCACCCACAGAGGGGGGAAACACTACCTGGTGCTGGAACTGGGTAAATAGCAGCTGAACTCTCAATTCCGGAGACATTGCATTGATTTTCAAGACCGATACAAAAACCCCACCCCGGAAATATTGCAGCCAAAGAGCACCAGGTCAATACAGGTGCACATTTAAGGAGCATAATATGAAGTATAATGTCCCTTTTCAATAATTATTAGGGCTGCAACTAACGATTATTCTCATAATTGATTAATCAAAATAATAAAATCGGCCAACTAAACGATTTATCGGATAAAAAAAAAGGAAAAAATGTGTTTACTCAAAAGGAATTTTATGTAAAAAAAAAAAAAAAAATAACCACAACCCCTCCTCTTTTTTCATCAGCAATTTGCGTAGTGTACGGAACTTTCGTACGTACATACACAAATTGCATATCTTGCGTACTCTTCACACAAGGTATGCGAGTGCTTGGTCAGAGGGATGGGTTGATGCTGCATGCGCAGTTTATAAGCCCATGTTTGCTTCGTCAAATGAACGCGGCTACAAGCACTTGGTCATAGATGATGATGTCAGCATGAAATCGGGGTTAATAAGCTGAAGTGGTCAGGGTGCGTAGAGTGTCCTTTTTAACCCTTTCGCTGAAGGAGGACGCGCTCAGCGCGTCCACCCGCAGGTAGCGTTCCTTGCGGAGGACGCGCTGAGCGCGTCCTCTCTTTGGGCCAGCGATCGGCCGGGTTCCGGATGATCGCTGTGCCCCCCGGTGCGGGCTGACATCCTCGATGTCAGCCCAGCACCCGGAACCGCCGCCGGCCTAATTAGATGTCATCGCGGCGGCGCGATGACATCTAATTCAGGTGCCCCCCCGCATGTGCGGAGGAGGCGCCTGAAAGGGAGGGGGGGGGAGGTCTCTCTCCCTCCCGATCGCCGGCGTGCAGGGGGTTAATCCAGGCACCGTTTGGAAGGGCACAGCCTGCCCTTCCTAACGGTACCTGGAATTAACCCCATGGGGGCTGGATCACGAATCGGCGCCGAAAAGCGCCGGTTCGTGATCCTTTCCCGGAGCTGGCCGACATCTTGGATGTCGGCCAAGCTTCCGGGAATGCCCCCTGAGGACTGGCGTCATCGTGCATAGCATGATGACGCCAGTCCTGGAGTTAACCCCTAACTGCCACCAATGGTGGAGATAGGGGGTTCATTGGAACCCCCCTATCTCCCGATTAATCGGTTAATGTTTGGTACTGTTGGATCGGCCAGAGCATGGCCGTTCCAACAATACCAAACATGACTATGAAAAAAGTTTTTTAAAAAATAAATAAATAAACAAGGTTTTTTTTCTTTTTTTTGGTTCGTTAATGCAGCAATATTGTTCCCATTTCAATTATAATGTGAACAATGATGCTGCACTAACGATTTTTGTATGCGGTGCATTTGTTAAAAATCGCGTAATATTCCCCAAAAAAAATGTAACGAGACCCCATCTCTAATTTTTTTAACAAGCGCACCCCATACAAAATATAACCGCAATTGATCGCATGTTAAAATGTGAAAAAAAACCACTTTACACGTTGTCAATTATTGAAAATTCATATTTTATTGCATTTTTTGTTATAATATACAGACATGTAATGACGTATACATATAATAATGACATATTATGAATCTGCCGAGTCTGCCGGAAAGAACGATATATAATATGTCTGGGTCATATACTAAAATAAGCCTTCAAAACACGTTTAAACAAGATTAGCAAAACCGGTAAAAATGACCCCAGCACAGAGGCGGGAAATGCCTCAGCAGCGAAAGGGTTAAATAATTTTGTGAACAAACTGAGTGGGAGGAGGGACTGGAGGTGGAAGGGAGTGACTTTGCTCAAGTGACTTGACCTGAGTATGAGAGGGTATGGACAAAAGACCGGATCTGAGTGTGGGAGTGAGTTTGGGGAAAGGGACCAGACCAAAGGGAGGGAATGGCAGTTCCCAACCAAAGAGGGTGTGGCAGGGAGGGTAGTGTGGTGGCACAGGACTCCAGCTTCAAGTAAGGATAAAACACAGCCATACAGCTCCTTCACCCAGTGGCAGTATCCTATTGTTTGTGTTATAGTTCTGCTACTGTTGTAAACGGAATAAAAACAAACTGGTTGTGTCTGACATAACCCTATAACTAAATCATATTGAGTAAAGCAGCGGCGCGTCTTCTCCAATCAGCTCCGAAGCTGAGGTTATTTACGTTTAACTCAGTTTTGACTCTAATTGTCCTGTGTACAGCACACACTGTTTACTCAAGACTGATTAATCGATAATCGAAATAGTTGACAACTATTTTAATCATCGATTAGTTGTCGATTAATCGATTAGTTGTTTCAGCCCTAATAATTATTATAAAGAACAAACCATGCAGTGATATTTCCAGGAGTGTGAGGGGCTTCATGCCAATACTCGGTGATGAGTATGGGGGGGGGGATCTCAAACCATAATGTACTTTAATTATAATCAAATATGGATGTATATTAATGTAGTTTCTGATGCAATCCAGGTAGTCGAATCATCAATATTAAAAAGCTAGTATAAAGTAGCTATAAAGTAGCTTGAGGTTTTCTCAAGATTCTAAAATGCAGGGGTTTAAGAATGGTTTGCAAAGTTTGTGTACTCAAAATGGAGATAAAATTGAACAGCAAAATCAAGTGCCATCACTCCAACCTGAACCTCAGATAGGCATCTAGGGACTAGCATGAAATACATGCCATGTGAAGAGCATTGATTATGATTCTATGAGGACATCTTCTAATACATGCCAAGAGTGTATAAGACTGAGCACTCCAAAATGATGCTGCCAACTGCCGCAATATAAAGACACAGATGGACACCAAGTGGTCTTAGTTTTCAATTACACACTTCCTTTTGGATGTTCTTCAAAACTGGCAGAAGGAAAGAGGCCGACGATCCAGGCCCGACTATGGAGGCTCCAGCTTTAAAGGAGCATCTCAAACACCAACGTTTCGGCTGTAACCCAGTCTTTGTCAAAGACTTCAAAAATGGCAGCTCTAGTCGAACAACTGGCAAAGAAAGAATCCCTTGATCCTGTACTATGAATCTACAGCCAACTTATCTTCTATCAGTACTTCTCCATGTTTCTTCAACATATTGTCAACAACAGAGTATCTACCCACACTGGACATCTCACTCGTCCAGTCATCAAAGACAGAGCTCTTCTCTATCCTTACCCAAAAGCAAACCTTGCCACCTTTCTCATCGCTCCTATGCTGAAGTTAATAACTTATTCCACTACAACTATCTCTCTTCCAGTGGGTATTTTGCAAGGCTCATTTAATTGTCCCCTCACTCTTAGTGAAAGATCTTCTCTACACATCCCCTCTTCCCCACTACACCTAACCACTATTCTTGCTTCCCTTCCGGTCTGCCTTTTTAACACTATATTCCAGTTATCCAAGCATTTGACCACGTCTGTCACCTATCGGGTTATTCCGTTCACTTTAGTGGACCAATAAAGTATTCCCAACTTATACATTAGAGAAATTTACTCCTAAATTGGGAATATTTTATTGGCCCACTAAAGTGAACGGAATAATCCGATAGGTAACAGATTTCCCCGGCCTTTCTTGATTAAATAATTTGTGGCGAAGAAGAAAATGGGGTGTGAGATGATCAGTAGTTTTTAGTAGCCAACAGAGGAAGCCAATGGGACATTAACCCCAGGCGAAACGTGTATCAATATGTGTGGAACCAGGAAGGAGAGTGTTTGTAACCAGGGGGAAGGATATATGTGTTACACTGCAGCTCAGCAGGATATAGGGGAGGAGTCACATGGACACGGACTAGTTAGCAGAACTGTAGATTAGAACCTGTTATAAGATGATCTCTTAATAAATATATAAAACCCTGCAGCTGGAGTCAGAGACAATATTTACAGAAACAGTCTCATATATACATGGTGGCAGCGGATCTAATTTGAAAACTACTCCAAAAGCAGATATGGAAGGTTTAAAAGCACCCACTCTCCTGGATTTTCAGGCAAGAAATCTGTCTCAGGCATGGAAGAGATGGAAAGAAGAAATGCTTCTATACACAGACCTGGTCCTGGTTGATAAACCAGAAGAGATGAAGGTAAAGCTGTTCCTGTACTTGATTGGGGATAAAGGCAGAGAGGTTAAAGACACCCTTCTCCCAGGAGTGGCAGCTCCCTCACTGACTGTCCTAATGAAAGCATTTGATGATTATTGTGAGCCAAAACAAAATGAGACTGTGGAAAGATATCATTTTTTTTCACGGAGTCAGAGGGAAGAAGAAGGCATAGACGCATATGTCACAGAGCTGCGTACACTGGCAGCCACCTGCAATTTTGGTAATATCAGAGACTCTTTAATAAGGGACAGAATTATATGTGGCACAAGAGATTCTAACCTCAGGGAACGTTTACTGAGAGAAGTGGACTTAACACTTGATAAATGTCTACAAATCGGCAGAGCTGCTGAACTGTCTACAGAGAGGGTGAAGCTCCTGGAGAGGTCCAGCACCGGTGCAGTGTCAGTCCATGGAATGGAAACAAGCTACACTCTTAGGAAGAGTCCGAGCAGAATGGCAGAGACTCCACATAAGATAATACAGTGCATATATTGTGGTAAGCGTCACGAGAAACTGAAAGAGAAATGCCCAGCATTTGGAAAGCAATGTAAGGGGTGCGGTAAGGCCAATCATTTCATTAACCAGTGCCGTGCCAGTCTGCACCAACAAAGGAAGCCGGCAGTACAAGCTGTATATAAGGAAACAGCGGATTCAGAGGAATACGAAGACATTCTGGGTCTGACTTTGGAACCAGCTTTTCAGATTTGTGCACTGAAGAAATCTACGAGCAAATTTTCATCAGCTTTGTTTGCTACCATGCTCATCGACCAGCAAGCTGTGAGATTCCAAATGGATTGTGGGGCGGACTGCAATGTCCTACCAGCAAGGATGGTGAAAGACCAATCTAAAATTCTACCCTGTGATAAGATACTAAGGATGTACAATAAGAGTACACTGACACCAGTAGGGATATGTAAGCTCAAAATAAGGAACCCATGCAATCAAAAGTTATATCAGACTGAATTTGTTGTCATTGACTCAGAGCTGTGTCATCCTATACTAGGAAGTAGAGCTATCCAAGCCATGGATCTGATCTCGGTGCAGCACCAAAATATCCTAACTGTGGAACAAGACAGCAAACAGTCAGATAGCGCTATGTGGGGCTGGTCAACCATCAACAAGGAGTATGCTGATTTTTTCAAGGAGTGGGCTGTCTAGAGGGAAAATTGAAATTGGAAGTGGATGCTCTTGTACAGCCTGTTAGACTTCCAAAACGAAAAGTTCCTGTATCATTACTCAAACCCCTTCAAGAGGAGCTCGCCAGTTTAGAAAAACAGGGGATTATCACCCCTGTAGAGAGAAGCACAGACTGGATTAGTAGTATGGTGATAGTGAAGAAACCATCAGGGAAGTTAAGGATTTGCATTGACCCTAAGCCTCTAAATAAAGCTTTGAAAAGGAGCCACTATCCTTTGCCTACACTTGATGACATACTTCCTGATCTAGCAAGGGCAAGAATTTTTTCAGTGTGTGATGTAAAGAGTGGATTTTGGCATATTGAATTAGAGGAAGACTCCAGCTACTTAACCACTTTTTCTACTCCTTTTGGCAGATACCGGTGGGTTAGGATGCCTATGGGTATTAGTCCTGCCCCAGAGGTTTTTCAGAGAAAACTAAATCATGCACTGGAAGGGCTACCAGGTATCAGGGTTATTGCAGATGATATCCTGATTGTAGGAGAAGGAGAAACTGATGTGGAAGCCATTAAAGATCACGATCAGAAGCTGAGGAAGTTACTAGATCGTTGCAGAGAACGACAGCTCAAACTAAATCCAGAGAAATTCCAGTTAAGAAAAACTGAAGTACCTTATATTGGTCACTTATTGTCAGCCCAGGGACTTCAAGCAGACCCCAGCAAAGTAAAAGCCATTACTGAAATGCCCAGACCCACAGACGTTAAAGGAATACAGAGATTTTTGGGGATGGTGAACTATCTTTCAAGGTTTTGTGAGAACATATCAGATGCAGGTGAACCTCTGCGCCAACTAACCCAGAAGGATGCAGTGTGGGAGTGGACTGAAGTGCAGGAAGGGGCATTTCAGCAGATCAAATCAAAAATCAGTTGTGCGCCAGTACTCAAGTATTATAACCCAGAAGAACCATTGGAACTACAATGCGATGCGTCAGAGAGAGGTCTGGGAGCAGCACTGATGCAGAGTAAGCAACCGTTAGCTTTTGCAAGCAGAGCATTGACGGAGACAGAGCAAGGTTATGCCCAGATTGAGAAGGAGTTGTTAGCAGTCCTCTTTGGCATGGAAAAAATTCATCAATTCACATTTGGACAAACAGTAGCTGTACAGTCCGACCATAAGCCCCTTGAAAGCATTATGAAGAAACCTTTACTTAAAGCACCCCGACGTCTTCAGCGTATGATGTTACGTCTTCAAATGTACGATGCCTGTATCAGATACTGCCCAGGAAAGTCTCTGGCAGTGGCAGACACATTGAGTAGGGCTTATCTGGACGAGGGTTCCGTGGAGGGCTCAGTGGAGCACCAGATTGAAACGGTAAACATGCTCCAATATCTACCCATCTCAAACAGGAGACTTGACGCTATACAAAAAAGCACCGATAAAGACAAGACTTTACAAGCAGTGAAGCACATTGTTTTGAGGGGATGGCCTCATGCAAAGGAACTGGTACCTCTAGAGGCTTCACCATTTTACCACATACGTGATGAACTGAGTGTACAGGATGGTGTACTATTCAAAGGCGAGCGAGTTGTTATACCATCTGAACTTCGATCTGATATTATGTCTCGGATCCATTCTTCACATTTCGGCGTGGAAGGATGTCTACGTAGAGCCAGGGAATCTGTTTACTGGCCAGGAATGAATGCACAGTTGAAAGAGTACATTGACCAATGTGACATATGCCGGTCATTTGATACTAAACAACAAAAGGAGACCTTGATGCCTCATGAGATCCCAACTAGACCATGGGAAAAGATCGGTACTGATTTGTTCACATTCCACGGACACGAGTATTTAATAACGGTGGACTATGACTCTAACTTCTGGGAGATAGACCAGATTCAGGATACAAGATCAACAACAGTGATAAGAAAATTGAAGGCTCATTTTGCCAGATATGGAATCCCAGACACTGTATGTTCAGATAATGGACCCCAGTTTATTTCGATGGAGTTTAAAGAATTCAGTATGAATTGGGACTTTGACCACATTACCTCATCACCAGGATACCCCCAAAGCAATGGGAAGGTAGAGTCGGCAGTAAAAACGGCCAAGAGACTCCTGCAAAAGGCTGTGTCCTCTGGTAATGATCCCTACCTAGCATTATTGGATCATCGCAACACACCAACGCAAGGTCTGGAGTGCAGTCCTGCTCAAAGACTGATGGGTCGAAGGACCAAATCGTTACTTCCCATGAGAGGAAGTCTGTTAATGAAGGATCACGGGATGAATGACAGGCACCAAATTCTATGCACAAAACAACGTGCATTGCAAGCCGCTCAATATAATAGGGGAGCCAAAGACCTGCGGCCTCTAAATGTTGGCGAACAGGTGTGGGTACAACCACCAATTAACCAGGGAAAAGAGTGGCGGAAAGCTTGCCTAAGAGCCCCTGCTGGAATCAGGTCCTATGAAGTTGTAACAGAGTCAGGACAAGTTCTGAGAAGAAATAGGAGGCACCTGAGAGGCACTGGACGATACAGGCCTCAAATAAGGACCCAAAGTAGCAATCAAGAAGAATATGACACGGACGAGACAAACCAGCCATCAATAGCAAATACCCCAGAAGAAGATCAGGAAGAACCACACTGTGAAATATCAGACACAGAAAGACTGGGGGATGACACCAATGTTCTACGAGAACAACCACAAGGATACAGAAACACCCAGACTAGAAGCGGGAGATCCATCCTAAAACCAGCATATCTAAATGATTATGTGGACTAACATGTGACCCACTACAAGAATCCGTTTCACGATCCATCTACCTCCTAGACTTGAGCTAAAGGAAACAACTTCCATTCTCCCAAAAAGGGAAAGATGTATCAATATGTGTGGAACCAGGAAGGAGAGTGTTTGTAACCAGGGGGAAGGATATATGTGTTACACTGCAGCTCAGCAGGATATAGGGGAGGAGTCACATGGACACGGACTAGTTAGCAGAACTGTAGATTAGAACCTGTTATAAGATGATCTCTTAATAAATATATAAAACCCTGCAGCTGGAGTCAGAGACAATATTTACAGAAACAGTCTCATTTATACAAAACGCACTTTGGCAAGTTATATTTTATTGAATAAACTGCAATTGTTATCATTATCTCCTGCTGACCCATTTACATCAATGAAGAAAAGGTTTATGGAAGTTGTACTAGCATTGTAACAACTTCTGAGAGGACAACCCAAGGACCGGATATAGGTCCGACGCTGTGTAAATGCATTGACTTCTATTTCATCTACCATTTGGGTTTACAGTCTGCACTATGATGTTTATTTTTATGTTTTTGATCTAGTGCCGATGTTGAAATCGATTGGGCTGACGAGTGGCCGGCAAAAAGCTCGAAGGCGAAGTACTCTAGAGCCGGTTAGGCACTTTAGAACGTTAGTGGGAGTTTTAAGTCATCGGTCCTTCACAACGTGTTAAACCATCTACACTAGGTTTTGCTTGTATCTTTACATTTGAGGTACTTATGGAAGCTGTGACACGCACCTCCCAGTTCCGGTAGGAAAAGGTTGCATTCTGCATGGGGTACTTTACACTAAGTTGTTTTGTGACAGAACATCTGTAAGTGTTTATCCGGAACCCCTCTTTTTCTGACATCCTGGTTAGTGCTGCACAATATATTTTCTATAGTTTAATATCATTTTATAGCTTCCAATCAAATAATTTCATTATTGGATTTTAATACCACCTTGGAAATCAAATCTGCACACCTGACATTATAATAACATAAGAGGGGGACCATTGCCAGGTTCTCCCAACTTGGCTATCAAACACTGGTGAAAGGGGATTCTCCTCTTCACCATAGGACTCAAAGAAACAATATTTAGTTGGAATTGTCCAAGACTATAAAGTTACCGTTAATCTAACTTCAATTAACAGCTACAACATATCTCGAGGCGTTTCTTAATTCTCAAAACTTGGTCACCTTAGGTGGTTGAAGCCACTAAGCCTCTGGCCACACAAACCTCGAGTGACACAACGTTTCTCATAACAAAAGAGCTGCCAATCAGGGTTTTTTAATTAATTGACACGATCCCCTCTAGGGCCTCAGGAGCACAAAGCAGACTGTGCACCCAGGAGTGGAGACTTTAAGAAAAATGCCTCCCATCGTGTGCTTCTTAGAGCAAGAATGTCTACGTACGTCTAGGTCTTGGTAATCCACATTTCTTTTCATGGTATGCATCGCGGAAACATACGGACGCTTTCCATGGGGTTATCACTACTCAACTATAGCAGTGTGAAAAGTCGTTAGTGAAGAGATACTGTATTTAACGAAGACAAAGCTGACGTTTGTGGGTTTAAGTTTACCAAAAATACAAATATTATAAATATACTTCATAGGATAGGAAAACGATTTAAAGATATCGTGTCACTAGCTTTTCTAAATAAAATATAGCAGCATTGAATTGATATCCTGCCCTTACGGCACTTTCGACTGTGAGGACAATTAATTTTTCACTTGCAATAATAAAAAGACCATAATAATAAATAAATAACAATCAAGTGGTCAACATGTATAGAGTCGCCCCCTTCTGGTGAAACTGCTGGGTGAAGTGGAGGAGTTTCCTTCCCCTCGCCCAGCGTCACCAGCAGCTGGGATTTTTAATTTCTCAGCTGCTGGCCAACAGGTCAATATTGACGTCAGCACACAGAGAGCGTGCCGACGTCACTACGTAAACAAACGCTGTAGTCAGGGCTGGCGCTGCCGCTAGGCGAGCTAGGCCCCCGCCTAGAGCGCAGCGCCGGTCTAGGGCGCAGCCGAGACCTCCGCCAGCCGCTGTCACTTATCTATCACGCTGCGCGCTTGCTCTGGGCGCAGCGGGATCATGGAAGACAGCTTACGGTGGCTGTCCAATAGAGTGAGGGAAGCGGGGATAACCCCGCCCCCTCAGCATGGACAGCCACCGCGAGCTGTCTCCCATGATCGTGCTGCACCCAGAGCAAGCCCGCAGCGTGATAAGTGACAGCGGCGTGCAGAGGAGGGGCTGAGCTGGGGGGCAAATATACCCATATGTGCTGGGGGGGAAATATATCCATATGAGCTGGGGGGGGAACTATACCCATATGAGCTGGGGTGAAATATACCCATATGAGCTGGGGGAAAATATACCCATATGAGCTGGTCTGGGGCAATATATCCATGTGTGAGCTGGTCTGGGGCAATATATCCATGTGTGAGCTTGTCTGGGGCAATATATCCATGTGTGAGCTGGTCTGGGGCAATATATCTATGTGTGAGCTGGTCTGGGGCAATATATCCATGTGTGAGCTAGTCTGGGGGCAATATATCCATGTGAGAGCTGGGGCAATATATCCATGTGAGAGCACGGGGGCAAATATACCCATGTGAGAGCTGGGGCAATATACCCATGTGAGAGCTGGGGGCAAATATACACATGTGAGAGCTGGGGGCAATATATCCATGTGAGCTGGGGGCAATATATCCATGTGAGCTGGGGGCAATATATCCATGTGAGCTGGGGGCAATATATTATATCCATCCTTTTTTTTGGGGGGGTGCAAGTAGCTGGTCTTGCCTAGGGCGCAAAATAGTCTAGCACCGGCCCTGGCTGTAGTGAGCGGTCTCAGAGAGGCAGCTGTGGATTGGATCTGTGCAAGAACATAAATGTGCCACAACGGCGCGCAGTTTGAGCAGAAAAGCTTCAGGACTTCCAGGTTTGGGAGTGCCTGAACCGAAGAGGAGGAGCGGCGAGGGACAATAGGGGAGTCACCAAAAATAAAAAATAATAATAATTGGACAGAGACTGCCATAGCCTCTGCCCAATTCTTTAAGGGCAAAGACTGGAACACTATTGTTTTGCAGCTAAACGATCAGGGTAATGGTGACGACACCATCAACTCGAGTCCCACCACTCCACCTGTCAATGGATTGGCAGTAACCTTTGATTCCTACCACCCAAACTCTATGATACAGGGCATCCATTGGTTTCTAAAGTAGCCATTGATTTGCAGCAGCACAATGAATACATCTGGTCTTTTCAGTGAAACATTTGCTAGCTTGTTTTGAGCGTGAGACAAATACATTCAATCAATATATGTGTTATGGGAAGAGTCTGCAATGACTGACATGACCCAGCATCGTGAGATAAAGCCCAATATACAATAAAACATCAGGGTTTACCCGAGTAAGCTGCGATGCAGCCAAATGCCCGTTGGGTTGTTTTGTAAGGGTTTCTAGTTGACTGAAAATCTAGGATCACTTATTCACTGAGAATAACAAAACTCACTTTTACCCAAGCCAACCCTAACCCTTTTACCCAAGGGAGGTTGGTTAGCCTGCAGATTACCCAGGTAGACCCTGAAACCACCGTCGTCGTCCCCCACGCTTTACCCATGTGGTCTATACCCTGGTAAAACTAGTGTAGCACTGCATTAGACTAGCTCTGGTGTATTGAACTATTGTTGCCACTAGAGGGAGACAGAGCAAGAGACATAGTGGACTATGCTGGGCAAAAAGGACTTAATCTCCCAGAACCCTTTGCGAAGAGGACAGGAAGTTGGCGCGCGCGCCTAGGAAAGACATCAGCAGCCTCGTGCTTGGAGAGAGGAGAACGAGCAGAGCGACGAGCGGAGTAGGACGCATGCAGAAAACACAGTCCGGGATCGAAGCCAGGCCGGAATGCGAGCACCATCGTATCCAGTGCTGGAGATTGGAGACGGAGAGTGTGCTTTCGCCTACTACACTGCGCTTAACTGCTGGGAAGACAACCAGGTTCCGGTAGCACCTCGAGTTAGGAGGCCACGAATCGTTGTTCCGGTTGTGGAGATTCGACCGGCGAGAGGGGAGCAGATTCGTTGGCACCGAGTTCCAGTCTAAAGCGGAGAGAGATCCTTTGGTCGAGACATCGGTTCTGGACATTTCGTTCAACGGATGGGTGAGAGGCCTCCAGGCCCATTGTACCGAAATGAAAGCGCGCACTTGTTAAATTGCTTCAATCCACAGGGCCCCAACGGTGACTAGTCAAAGATTATTCTTTTCGTTCACTGGCCAGTTGAACACAGTACCCGGGTACCCTAGACACCACATTTTTTGAGCCTTTTTGACGGGACTTACACTCGCGAACTGAGGGGGTTAACCGTTTCTTTTTCCGCCACGTGTTTTCCTGCGTTAAGCATTCCTGTCATTCATATCAACGTACATGTGTATTATATGCCACTTTATTGAGATCAGTAAAGTATATAAAATAGAAAATCCACAACAGTGCTGGTGTATAGTAATTCCTAGTGCAGTGAGACTATCCCGAGGTTTATTCAGCGGCTCCTCTGGAGGTGAGCGCTACACTAGCTTTCAGACTCTACCTGTAATATACATTACACACACACACCCACACACAATGGCCCTTTCAACCACAGATTATGCGTGTTGGTGATCACTTCCTTTTTTGTGTTACAAAGTCGAAAATGGAACTGTGAAAATAATTTATTCTACTACTGCATGTTCTAGATCAGTGTTTTACACATCTCAAATTTAGAATAAAATAATTAGCATAAAGCAACTCCCACTTTACAGTCCCTCTCATTCCAATCATTATAGTGCCTAATCTAACAAATCTGTCATCACAAGTCCAGTCCAGGGTTACGATTGAAAGGCTAGGGGTAAGACACATCAGAACTGAAAGAAGAGACCTGGCAGGGCTGGCTTTTGGCAGGTGCAGGTGGTGCTGTGTACCCAGATCTGCTCTCCAGCCGGTCCCACAGGGTTATAGCAGCGCCAAAGTTTTATGCAAACACGTGTGCTTGGTAATAGCTTCCCACATGCAGAGAAGCTGCCCAGCCTCATGCAGGCCGATCTCCGGCATCCTGACCACGCACCCGCCCACCTCACTCGATGTCCTCCCTCTGCTGGCTCCACCCTCATTTACTGTGGCACCTTGGACACGGAGTCAAAAATACTGAATTCAGCAGGAATGAACTGCACGCTGGGGTGGGTTTAAATAAAAATAAGTATTCCACTAGACTGCCAGAAGGTACAGAAATTTGCGTTTGTGTGTACAGAGCATGTGAATACTGTTAGAGTGTGTGTGTGCGCGTGTGTGTGTGTGTACACTTTGTGTTCACGTACTGTTAGTGCTTGTATGTCGTGTGTTTAAACACTGTTAGTGCCTATGTGTACACTATAGGTGAGAGGGTTTTATTAGATCATTAGCAACCTCTACATTTCACTTCACCGTACATAGCGAGGAGGCCAATGGAACGTCCAACGTGGCAACAATTTGAACTCACCTGGAAGGCACAGTGTTAGTTTATCGACTACTGTGGCAATATTCCTTTGATGGATCCGACATTTGATGGTCTCTTCGGTTTTGGCGATCACCTTGGATGGAAAACAAGATTTATAAGTAATTTTATAAAACTGCTTCCCCAGACGCCCTACAGAAAATAACATACATACACGGGCATTTTCTCACCTCCTTTCCGGCATCCTGAAGCCTTTGGTTGGTATCGGTAACCTGCACCTAGAAAGAATGAATTTTTTTTCCTTTGTTAGCGAAATAAGCATGGGCTTCCTTGATGTAACTGCTCACCCTTGTAATCAGATCATGACTCATGAGGAGGTAATCACAAAGAAATGCAAATTCCAATTAACTCCACAGATTGAACTTGAACTCTTCACCACAAAGGGCTTCTGCTACGTGTAATCACTTCTGACAGCTCACACTGACAGATTCTGTGGCAAACTTCTCAAATTTACTTGGGATTTTTGAACTTTCCTTGTTCCTGTGGGTCTGTCAAACAATTCAAACCATTGACCCAATTGGCCACTGGTCCCCTTTTTGATAACCTCAATGAGCTCTATCCGTCACGCATTGTCTGTAAGGAATAGCAATGGCATTTTTCTTGTAATTAAACATTCATACTTTGCTGAATGCAGACACTGGGTGGTTGATTCACATCAAACGTGGAAATGTCCGAGGCGCAGCAACATTTCCAGACCGCAGGTGCAAGCCGGGGGCGACCTCACATTTTCCCACATATTAAGTGGCTCATTAGGTCAGTCGTAATAAGGAAGCGCATTCTGGTTTATTAAAAAATCTCATTAATTTTTGAACAAAGATGGTCAGCAACCTCATTGATGCCGCACTTTGTCCCTTGTTATCTGAATATCATTTATAGAATGCGTTTCTAATCGCAAGCTCTGGGGCACAGTGCGTGTCTTGTTTGGAGTGCAGAGCCTGCTCGCAGAAGTGTAAAGGGAGCTAAATGAGACAGTACAATGTGACCTTTGGGTAAACTCTGAACACTTCTCTAGAGGACAAACAATTATCGCCCTGAAGCTCAGCGCCCGCGAGGTTACAAACGATAGGCGTCTCTGAACAACGCAAGTTTGGTCCCGAGGTCCAAAGTAATTTGGCAATGACCACTGGAGAAATAACAGAGTTTTCTATAACGTTGGGCATGGAAGGAAAAGATCTACACAACAGTGGTACTAAAGAACCTTCTATGAGAACATTTGACAAGGTCTCATTGTGACCAGCTGGGAAAACACGTACAACCATGTAATAAGTTATAAACGCATTTGGAGAGACGGTTTACACGTCCGCATAATAGTTTTTGTGTGGCAACAACAAGGCGCTGAACCTTGCACGTGATGGAAATCATGTTTTATATTTGAATAAAGAGGTTTTTGCTCGGACGTGGGATATGTCCACTAACAAAGTCCTTAATTTAGTTGAGATCCATAAATTTTTTTGGGTTATAGACTTGCGCGAACTCAGAAGCACACTGGTAAGACAATACAGTCATGGCCAATTCCATCAACCTGGATAAAGCCAGTGGACTGGTCATTACAGTCATTGTTAAAATCGTAGGATGAGGTGTTAAGGTTAAGGGCTTTCAGAGGCCACATGGTTTAGGAGGAGGAGCTTAGAGGATTTGGCAAATGCCAGGTAGACGCAAGGATTATAATTATTTTAGAGATTATATCAAACCATGGAGCACATCAGTATGCAAAAAAAAACAGCCGTGAAACCATCGAGGAGGACAATCAACCCAGTGAAACTATCAACGAGCCCAGTGAAACAATCAAGGAGCACAAAAATCAACCCATTGTGACAATAAAGCTGCAAAAATTAAACCAGTGATACCATCAGTGAGCACAATCCTCCCAGTGAAACCTTTAACAAGCAGAATTGACCCAATGAAATCATCAACGAGCACTTGACCAAGTGAAACCATCAGCCTGCACAGTCGACCCAGTGAAACCATCAGCGAGTACTCAACCTAGTGAAACCATCAATGAGCAGTCAACCCAGTGAAAAACGATCAGCCTGCACAATTGACCCAGTGAAACCATCAGCCTGCACAATTGACCCAGTGAAACCATCAGCCTGCACAATCGACCCAGTGAAACCATCAGCCTGCACAATCGACCCAGTGAAACCATCAGAATGCACAATCGACCCAGTGAAACAATCAGCCTCACAATCGACCCAGTGAAACCATCAGCCTGCACAATCGACCCAGTGAAACAATCAGCCTCACAATCGACCCAGTGAAACCATCAGCCTGCACAATCGACCCAGTGAAACCATCAGCCTGCACAATCGACCCAGTGAAACAATCAGCCTGCACAATCGACCCAGTGAAACAATCAGCCTCACAATCGACCCAGTGAAACCATCAGCCTGCACAATCGACCCAGTGAAACAATCAGCCTCACAATCGACCCAGTGAAACCATCAGCCTGCACAATCGACCCAGTGAAACCATCAGCCTGCACAATCGACCCAGTGAAACCATCAGCCTCACAATCGACCCAGTGAAACCATCAGCCTGCACAATCGACCCAGTGAAACCATCAGAATGCACAATCGACCCAGTGAAACAATCAGCCTCACAATCGACCCAGTGAAACCATCAGCCTGCACAATCGACCCAGTGAAACAATCAGCCTCACAATCGACCCAGTGAAACCATCAGCCTGCACAATCGACCCAGTGAAACCATCAGCCTGCACAATCGACCCAGTGAAACAATCAGCCTCACAATCGACCCAGTGATACCATCAGCCTGCACAATCGACCCAGTGAAACAATCTAACTACAAAAATAAAACCAGTGATACCATCAAGAAGCACAATCAAATGAGTGAAATCATCAAAAGGTACAATCAAACCAGCAAAGCCATAAACGAGCATAAACAAACCTATGAAGCAGGACAGTCCGCAAAATCAGACATTAATATTGTCAAGATTACATCTAAACAAGTGCAATCACCAAGATGCATTCCGACGACGTGAAATCATTATGGGACACAACGACAAGTAAAATCATCACTCTTAGCATGTGTGTATGAGAAAATACACTACGGTGCGTGAAAACATTTGGATCAGTGATGTAAAGCTCTATCCATCAAAGAATGGTGGCCAAGAATTCCCAGAAAACTTTGAATGTAATAGATGGTCGGAGAATTATGGGACTTTTAGTCCAACAAGATCTTAGAGATCCAAAGTTTGAGAACCCTGTTCTAGAAGAAGATTTAAAATAATGTCCAGGTGTGAGCTGTAACTAGTGAAACTAAAGGGGAGGTGCACATCCCATCCAGAAAACATTCAATGTGTGTGCACTTGGGACCAGTGGAAAAGTAATTCAACCTATGAAAATTGAACCAACGGATATTTGCATAAGTGAGCGAGAGAGAGGGAGACCGCACGAAAGACAGAGGGTTTGAACGAGAGAGAATTCGAAAGACCACACACAAGACAACTTTTTTGCACAATAGCACGTAATGTACGATAGGCCATCTCCTACCTTTAGTTTTCCTGCGTCAGCCCTTACTTTGAGGAGTTCATTAATTGCGTCGACAAACCCTTGGTGATGGAAATTACACATTTTTTCAATCTCTCTGTCATGGTTACGTATCCGTGTGTCCAGCTTTTCCATAAACCTCTGGTGGGCATTGGATTGGTCATCGTACACGGAGCTGTGAAAACAAGAAGAGATTTATTGTAAGGTAGATCTTCTCATGTTCTCCTTACCTTAGGGCAGGGAGATTTCCTCAATTTTACACAATTTATTCAAGTTTGACGTAAATCTTGATTTTACTTTAAGGAATCTGTGTTTTTAATTGATGGAGCATCCATTTGAGCATTGACACAGAAGAGCAGTCAGGTCCGGCAGACACCTGTCGAATCTGGCTTCTCTGATCTGTAGATGCCTGGATAGACGTTCCATCAATTGCACCAGATTATTACTCCATTTTCCGAAAAGTTTAGTTGAATAAACTGGATTTGGAACGCTATTAACCGTTGGGGGGGGGGGGGGGGGGAGAGATAAAAAAATTAATTAAAAAAATAATAATATTACAGGAAAATCGCACAGCCCTAATACAGCTAAACTGCAAGAGAAATTGTGTCGTCAAGAGGTTCCAATGAAGACATAACTGCAGTGAGAAAAACGAAGACGAAACCAGGATCATTGGAAACAAAAGCAAAAAGATAGTGGAATACAGTGGAGCAAAATTTAAATACAAGTCAGTAAATTATAAAGAAAGATAATTATATGCAAGTATATACATTTTGTTCTACATTAACCTCCCTTTCGGTCTAATTTTTGGGAAAAAAACGCGTCTAACAGCGGTCTATTTTTTTTTTAGCCCCCCCTAGCGCCATCCTGAGTGTGGCTCGGGGTTAAATTCCTATGTTGGAAGCGGTATCCCCGAGCAACACTTGGGATGCTGCTGGATACATCATCTCTCCCTGTGCTCCCTCGATGTCCCCAGCTGCCTCCTCCGGCGATCACGACCTTATACTTCCTGGTTCACTCCTCACGAGAAGGAATCCAGGAAGTAAAAGGCTGCGATCGCCAGAGGAGACTGCAGAGATCAGCGAGGGAGCAGAGAGAGAGGTGATGTACACAGCCCGAGTGTGTCACGGGGTTACCGCTCTCACCGGTGAAATTTAACCCCGAGACACACTCGGGAACACCACCAGGGAGGTTAATTAGAGTTTGAAAAGACCAGTATTGCAGTGTTTGCAGAGTTCCTATTTTGTCTCCATTTTACTCATCATTGCCTTCGTAGGTGCTCAGAAGAACCACTTTCTAACTGAAGTACATTGAGTGAGTTTACGGTTTCGTTCCTTTACTTGAACACATGTTTAGGCCGAAACCATCGTTGGTGGTTGCTGCATCTCTCGTGCAGGGATGACGTCCTTGGCATTTCAGTACTGGCCACCCTTTCTGGGTGATAACGTCTGATTTGCATATGGGGCAGTTGTCCCTGTAATGGCACAATCGAGCTAAAGCCTTGTGAGACCTGAGCGGGCCTCACCATAGAGCAGGCCACTAGTGCCAAAGCTCATTCTCCGGACCCTCACAAACCTCTCTTTTTCTCACTTTAAGTTTACAGGGTCATCCAGACGTGGACCCCTTGCTCGATGTGCCTATAGGGGCATCAGCTATATCCTCCTGACGAGGCCTAACAAGGCCGACACGATCAACGTCGGGGATTGCTGCATCTCTCGTGCAAGGATGACATTCTTGGCAATCAGCACTGGCCACCCTGTCTGGGTGATGGCGTCTGATTTGCATATGGAGCATTCATCCCTGTAATGGCACAATCGAGCTAAAACCTTAGCGGCCCCACCGTAGAGCAGGCCACGAGCCAACGCTCCTTCAAGACCCTCACAAACCTCTCTTTTTCTCACATGTTTAGGTCATTGCGGAAATCCTGCAGCCGACAGCAGAAACAATGCCTTTCTCCAATCACAAATGGACACAAGTGTGCAAGAAACGGGTACAGGTCCAGAATCCCTTGTCCAAAAATCTTGGGACAAGAAGTGTTTTTGGATTTTTTTCTTCATTCGTTTAGACACACAGGCTGAAGGTCGTTTTATACAATATTTTTAATAATTTTCTTCCCTGTCACAGGAGGTCGGGTGGGGAATTTTCCACCTTTCATGCCATTCGGCATGACATAAAACCAAAACAAAAATAAGTTTGGGTTTTGGAACATTTTGTAATTTCAGGTAAGGGATACTCAACCTTGACTTCTCCACGGTGACGGCGATGTCCCTAATCATGGGAGGAACGAGTTGATAACAAATCAGCACATATCATGTAAACTCCATTGTCTTAAAATAGAAACAGCCGCTGGTTGGGATTACATGGGAATATTTATAGTCCATTTTACTTCCTAGTACAGTGTTTCCCAAACCTGTCCTCAGGACCCTCCACCTCGCCAGGTTTGCAGGATATCTGAAGCTCAGCACAGGTGATATGATTTGCTGCTCAGTGATTGCAGGATTCAGTCTGTATTTCCCCAAGGTGATCTGCAAAATCTGGCCTGGTTGAGGGTCCCGTGGACAAGTTTGGGAAACACTGTTCTAGTAGATGCTTTAACCCTTTGCAGGTAGTACGCACTAGCGTCGCTAGGGGGGGGCGGCCCGCACCGGGTGGCACCACCCCCTAGGGTGACACCCTAAAAAAATAAAATAATAATATTTTATTTTTTTTTACACAAAACTATTTTACCTGGAAGGATACATTGAGAATTCTCTCATTTTCAAGTATGTCCTGGGTAGGCAAGGCCTAGGCTGGCACTTTCCAGGGGGGCAGCAAAAAAATCACCACTAAAGGGGATATTCACAGAGCACCGAAATGACGCAGGCACTTTGGGGAATCAAATTTCCCTGGTGAATTCACCGCAGGGTCCCTGAAGTGCAGGGAATCAGCCACCGAATGCCACCGCAAACCCGTCACCAGCTGTTTTCAAAAAAACTACTGAACGAAAATGTCTGGAATTAACATATAAGATCCTATGAATGATAATAAAAAGGGCTGATACAAAAAAAACACTATTAGAAAGAAAAAAGAAAATTTAATTTTTTAAAAAAAAGCCTATTAGATACTAAGAAAAATAAATCATTAAATAAAGAGACTTTTTACTATAGATTAATAGAATAAACGTTTTATTAGATATTGGGTAAAAACGGGAATATTTTTAACATTGAAACCTATGCAGGGTTATTCAAAGAGAGGTGAAAACCTTGAGAATGACTGTTGAATTGAAAATTCTAGGGAAAAATTCTCCCATTTATCTCACTTTCCAAATTGGCTATTTGGTCTAGATTGTTCATTCTCCTGGCAATTCTCAAGGTTTTCACCTCTCTCTGTATAGCCCTGATGGTGTTCGCCTGAATAAACCTGTCTAATGAAACCACTGAACATCAGGGCATTTCTCTGCTGTTCAATGTCTCTGAACAGATTTACCATTACTTCTCTATGGGGACTTTCACTGCCGTCAAACAGGCACCGTACTTGCTGGCAGTTCACCAAAATTTGTGTGCGAGTATATGAGAGAGCTGCACAGCAATAAACCTCACAGTAATGTGCGCCGTGTATTATGAGCATTCAGTGTTATATGGGAGTACTGATTTATGAGTAAGAGTAGTAAAAAAAAAAAAAAAACGTAAAACTCGGGGGGGGTGACACCATGAGTTACCGCACCGGGTGACACCAACCCTAGTGACGCCACTGGTAGTACGGTTACATCAGCATACATGTAATCAGAGCAGTAGATGCCAGGGGTGGCCCTAAGTTTTCATGGAGGATAGACAGGGAGAATAAATGATTATCCCTGGCTTGATTGTAGCGATGACTAAACATGTGCACGGCGGGTTTTTTTGTTTAGTTGGTTTTCCTCACGGTTTGTTTTTTTCCTGTTTTGGATCATTTCAGTCATTTTTATTTTTTGTCTTTTTGTTTTTTTGCCGCAATTCATATTTTCGGACCGATCTGAAATTTCGGTACGGCCGGTTTTTGGATCACTTCAGTTTTTGCTTATATGGGTTATTTCGTTTTTATGAGGTTTTTTTTTTTTTGTATTTTCGGATTGGCATTTCGTTTTTCGGATCACTTCGTTTTTACGTGTTATTTCCTTTTTATAGTGATTTCGGAATGTGAAACGTATTACTACTACAATAAAATGAAAATACCAGCCACGCAAAGTAAATCCATAGGTTTGAATGTAAAAAATATTCCCCCATTTTTATTAAATATTTATTCAACAGTTTATTTTTTTCACTTGCAGCAAAAAGTTTATATTTTTTAGGAATTTTTTTTGCCATTTTTCGGGATTTGGTGAGATTTTAGGTCAGTGAAATGCCTGATTTTCGGTGGTTGAGTTCGCCATGGTGCCGTTCAGTGCAGTTTGGCTGCAGTGAGATTTCACATAGAGAAGTAATGGTTAATCTATTCAGAAAACGCCGAACGGTCAGTGAAATGCCCTGATTTTGGGGCTTCAGTTCGAAAGGTTTAAACCGGTTTCAATGTAAAAAATACTCCCCGTTTTTATTCAACCGTTTATTTTTTTCACTTACAGCAAAAAACTATATTTATTTTTTAGGCACTTCCCGGGATTTTTTTGGTGAAATTTTATTGTTCCTAAAAAAAAGCAACTCGGTTTTTAAAGCGAAGAGGCTTTTTTTGTTATAGGTTATAATGCAAAAAATATTTCCCTTTTTACTAAATGTTTATTCAACCGCTTATTTTTTTCACTTGCAGCAAAAAGTCTCTTTTGGTATCGAATTTGAATTCGGTATAAAACGAGATGCACATGTCTAGCGATGACGAGGTTTTCGGACAGCATATCCAGCCCAGGAATTCTCTTCTGATGGACAAAGCGAAATAGGAGAAGATAAAATCCCACCCTCCTCGTGGCACACAGCGCATTGGGTGCAGGAGCTTCGAAGACTTGTTTGCCAGTAGAGACTGTGTAGAGATTGTCTGATCCTGGTAGACAAGGCTCCCATAAGAAGTCTTGGGGCTTCTTACTGAACCACTGCTCGTGTCCCCTTCACGCAGCTTCCATTTCAGTAAACTAAAGAAAAATAAACCATTATTGCCTCCTCCGCTTCTTACCTTATTACACAGGGAGTGGGCTACATCCTGGTGGCACAGCGTTCAGTCCACACTTCTACTTGGTGAAGACCATACAAATCACTTCCTCAGTAAAGAGTCAAAGGGTGTTCTTCCCCGGCCCTTGATGCTGCAGCCCACCGGGAAATTACTTGGTATCTTGGTGGGCCTGTGTTGTGTGGCATGGAGGGACCCCAATATATGAGGCACTTATCAAAACCCATGCAGTTTGCCTAAGGGCACCCTGGAGTCACTGGGGCCCTGAAAATATCACGTGCCCCTCTGATGGAGACTAGGGACATGCATGGGTGAAAAATGTGTTTTGTTTAGTTTTATTTCGTTACGTTTTTAAATTATTTTGTTTTCGGAATTTTCATAACGGATTTCGTTTCGTATGGATTTGAAATTTCGAATCGATTTGAATTTCATATACCAATTTGATAGTTGATATCAATTTGAATTTTGGATCACTAGATAAAACTCCAATTAATCAAATTTTGCTGTTAAAAGAAAAGCTAGGGTTAAATTTTAAGCTGTGTCACAGATTTAGTATTTGAGTCAAATTAAAACAGTGAAACAAAATTAATTTGTTTCATAAAGTCTTTTGCTGACTATTACTTGTATCGTAAGTTAAGATCAATTCGATAGTTGATATCAATTCGATAGTTCATTTCAAATTCGATAGTTGATATCAGTTATTAAAATTTTTCTTTTATGATGATGACACAGTGTAAAACGAAATAAATTCGTTATATACCGTTTTGCTTCTAATTCGTATCGTATCGATTCGTTATTCGGAAGTACTTCCGAATACGAATTATCAAAATTCGTTCCAAATTACGAATTTTTCCGAAAAGAATGCACATCTCTAATGGAGGCCATGCTGGTAGACACTAGTGCGGGCCAGTGTCATGGTCACAGCACAGAATGCTATACAATGTGAATTAAACAAATAGTTCCTCGAAATTTAACATCCTGTAGCAGGGCTGTCAAACTCTGGGCCCCCGAATGTTTCTGAACTACAACAACTCCCATGATTCCCTGGCCATCTATTACATACAAAAAATACTGGGAATTTTAGGCAATGAACATCTGGGGGGGGCAGAGTTTGGCAGTCCTGTCCAATGGGATACCCTTAAATTTTATTCTTACCTTTTATTTGCATCGATGCAAACTAAAAGGCATGGGGGGGTAACCAGAGGGGTTAATTATTATTCCCTGCTTACCCCTACCGTGGTTTTCTTGAGTTTGTAGAATGGGGAACATTTTGGTGTTGGCCAAGAAGCATCCAGAAATAACCCAGTGCATGCGTCAGTCGGCACGATCCAGAACCTCCAACCCTTTCCCTGAGATTCTTGGTGAATACCCACAGTAAAATGTCTAAGACAGCGGTGACGTGGTGCCACCCAGACCAGGGAGAGCCCAGTCTAGCATGTTTTTGCAGTGAGGCTTCCTAATTTGATACTGGGTTAATGGCAGGAGGTCATGTGTTCCAGAAAAATATCCAAAAACTGGAGAAAGAGGACTTTCCTAAAATAACGACCCATACAAAACGTACCACAAATTGTTACCCTAAAGCGGACTTTTTTGTCGCAAAATTCTAAATCCGTCGAGTAATTTTAATGATTTTAAGCATCAATTTCAGGTAAATTGATGCCTGTGTGATCCAGTCCCGGTGCATCAGACGGGAGAGGATTTCAGCATTTGCCAGGAGTGATGCTGGACTGTCATAATCTTAAAGCTTTCTGCAATTTATTTATTTATTTATAAAGTATTTTACCAGGAAGGATACATTGAGATTTCGCTCGTTTTCAAGTATGTCCTGGGTACAAGAACTACCCAGTTTGCACCTGGAGTAGGAGTCCCATGACTCCTACAAACCCCCCTTCATACCCCTGAGTGAAGAGAGATGCAGGGAGCTGTTGGGAGCATTGTGTAGATCAGGGCTCAGAATTTCCACTCGCCTGCTCGCATTTGGCAAGTGGAAATTTGGGCCGCTGGGGGAGCCGCTTCACAGCAGCTGTGTTTATTTAGGCCGTAGGACTCTGAGGAGGCAAAGCAGCCTACCTAGGCCTGGTCACCGGAGAAATTAAGATGCCGGCTGACCCATTCTGATGAGGTCTGCCAATGCAGAAGCTCAAAAAAGAGGAAAGAGGTTGGCTGAATGATCGAACACTGAGCCAACAGACAGTGGTGCATACAGGAAGAAAGAAGGTGTCAGAGAGGATGAGAAGCGCAAGACCCCAGGATTAGATTATAAAAGGGGAGTTTTAAGAAATATTCTAAAAAAAAAACAAACAAAACAGGTGATGAGGAGCAAGATCAACAACCACGGCCTACCTGATGTTTTAGAACGACATTTCCTAGGAGTCTGTGCCAACTTAACCCCTTAAAGAGGGGAGTAATTTTACAACTTTGGCGCTTTTTCGGAAGTGAAGTTTGTTGAAGTTTTTGCTCATCATGTTTAAACGCGGTTTTAAGTCACGTATTATTATACCACCCAGACAAATTATATATCGTTCTTTCCGGCAGACTCGGCAGATTAATAATATATCATAATTATATATATACGTCATGTCCTGCCAGAATGCTATAACAATAAATATAAAAAAAATTAGAATTTTCAATAAAATTTCAATCATCCACAGTGTGTAAAGTATTTTTTTTTTCCACATCTTACTATCCGATCCTTTGCGGTTATATTCTATGGGGTAGATTTGGGAACCCTTTTTTTTTGTTGGGGGGGGAGAAATTACGTGATTTTAGCTAAACCCCCCAAAAAAAAAATCATTGGTGAAGTATCATTGTTCACATTATAATTGAAATGTGAACAAAATGCTGCATCAAAAAAAAAAAAGCACGTTTTTATTTTTTAATTAATTAATTGTTTTATTATTTTTATTTTTAACACTTTTATTTTACTTTTATCAATGTCATGTTTGATATCGTTGGAAAGGCCATGCTCAGACCGTTCCAACGATATCAGGCATGACCCCCTAGCTGCCACCGATCAGGAGATAAAGGGGTTCAAAGAGCCCCCCTATCTCCTCTATGGGATTTCCATAGAAAATCCCTTTGCAGCCAGGGGCTTCCCCAGTTAACTGACATCATCGCAGTCAGTTGACGCGGGGGGGGACCCAGAGGTGGGGGCTGCCATCCAAGATAACGGCCCCCACCGGAAATAGGCCGCGATCGGGCACGAATTAGTGCCCGGTCGCGACCTGGCAACTAAGGGGTTAACATCGCTGGAAAGGTCAGGCTGTGACCGTTCCAGCGATGCTGGCCACAGCCTTCTAGCCCCCGGCGATGGGGAGATAGAGGGATACGAAGGATCCCTCCCCTCCAGGCGCTTCCCCATGCTCTGGCGGAGGGGTGCGCCTGAAACTGAAATCATCGCGCCAGCGCGATGACGTCAGTGCGCCGGGAGGCTACAAAAAGTGCAGATCAGGCTTCATAGAAGCCAGATCTGCGTGGGAGCCGCCGGGAAGGGAGTATAACCTCCGGCTGGGCTCCTAACGCCGAGGACGTTCCATACCGTCCTGTGGCGTTAAAGCCCGCCAAATGCAGGACGGCATGGAACGTCCTGCGGCGTTAAGGGGTTAATGAATGGCTGAGCATCATAGGGGATGTAGTTCTAAACCATCTGGGGGGACCCCTGGCTCAGACTTACAGTATCTCTTTAAGAACAAAAGATAACTAGTATTTTTTTTAAATGAAAAAATCTTTTAACGCTACCTACAGATATGAACGATTGTTTCCTGCTTTTCACTTGGTAATAAAATGAAAGGCGTCATTATTCAAACGTCTTGGAAAATATAGAACTTCAAGAAAAATGTAAACAGTTACAAAACTGCATGCTGGGACTGCCATCTTGTGGCAACTTTACTAACTGCAGGTCTTTGTTCTTCAAAATGAGAAGACAGACAGACTGCCCCTTCTGTGCAGATAAACATACAGGGTTATTCAAAGAGATTCGAAAAGTCACCGCACGTTGGGCGACTTTTCATTCTCTTCAATTCGGTGCAAATGGGCTTTCCCCTTTTCGGCAACCCTGCGGTGTATTCAGCAAGCACCACAGGGCTGTCGAAGTGCCGAAAACCCGGCGAATTCATGTTGAAAACCAGCAAAAACATCTGGATTAACCCGTCGAAGATGTCGGAAAAACCCGAGCAGTAGCCGATCACACGCAGTGAAGCCTCCGGAAAAAGCCGACACCGCAGAAGAAGGCAGTGAATAAATTAGGAAAAAACAGTTTGTATGAATGTTTAAAAAGTGAAACACTGTTTGCAAAGATACTACTGAGCGAAAAGGGCTGTTACAGAAAAAAGAAGTTAAAAAAATCTGACTTTTAAAAAAAAAAAAATACGAAAATATCCTAAAAAAAAAAATCGATAAATAAAGAGACTCTTTGATGCAGAATATTATAATGAACGGTTTATTAGATATTGGATTAAAACGGGAATATTTTTAACATTGAAGCCTATGGGATTCTCCTGAATAAACTTGCCGAATTAAACAACCGAATGGCAGGGCATTTCGGGAACCTTTCACTGCTGGTTTGTGTTCTCTGAATAGCCGAAGCAGTGCTTTTTCATGGGGATTTCACTGCCCTCGAACAGGCACTGTATGTTCAGGCAATTCGCCAGGATTTGGCGAATTGCCTGCTCTCTGGATAGCCGAATGGCCAAGAAAGGTAACCGAACCCTGATTTTCAGTGTTCGGTTACCTTTCTCCAGCCATTCGGATCTCTTTGAATAACCCTGATAGTAGTGACTACATTTAGGGATCCACCGATTCCACTTTTTTGAGACCGATTACAAGTACTGAAACTTTTTTCCAGGTACTCACCGATACCGAGTATTGATACTTTTTTCCAGGTACTCACCGATACCGAGTATTGATACTTTTTTCCAGGTACTCACCGATACCGAGTATTGATACTTTTTTCCAGGTACTCACCGATGCTTTTATTTATATAATAATATTTTATTTTGTGCAAAAAGTATAAATGGGATCGAAAATGAAGAAAAGGGGTAAAACAGTAATGTACACAAAAGGGGGAACATCGGAACAGATAACAACACAACGATGCGGCGCGGTATCCAGTAGCAATTGCTCCACAGATTGGCATGAAAATTAAAACATCAACGCCAAATTTAGATAACATTTAGTTATTCCTGTCCCTTGGGAAGGTTTAAATAAAGGGAAGAAGTCAGAGAATGAGAAAGAGAAGAAAGGAAAGAAAAGAAAAGGGGGGAAGAAAGCTATCAGAGAGACAGAAGAGAAAGTGTAAAAGAAACAGAAGAAAGGGGAAGATGGAGGGGAGGGGGGGTGATAGGGCCAGGGAGATTGCATCGGTAGACTCAAACGCCTATATTAGGAGAAGGATAGGTTAATAAATGAGAGAATGTATGATGAGCAGAGGGATCGAGGTAGTGGGCTGTCAGCAGCAATACAGTAGGGTATAATATTCAAGAGTGCAAGGAAGGAATCCCCGTATATTAAATTAGCTTGTAAAGCAAGTGTTCTTGCCATAACGACCAGGGGTCCTGTTTCGGGGCGGAGAGATCAAAGTATGACAGAGCCAGGGCTTCGGAGTAAGCCAGGTCGGAGATCATCTTAATCAGTGCAGGGAGGATAGGGGGAGTGGTTTGTTTCCAGAGTCTGGCTATGAGCAGAAAACAGCAGGATATAATAATGCAAAATAGTTTTCGTTGGCGTGCTAACCCTCTCACTGCATCTGGGAGAGCCCCCAGGATGTAGAGTTCCGGGGTAAATGGAACTGGGATGCCCAGAACGTCATCCACAAATTTCGCCACCGCTAACCAGAACGGCAAAAGCACAGGACAATTCCACCATACATGTAGCATAGATCCCCGATTATACCGATGCTTTTATTTAATGTCATGTAACGCTTTCCAATAAATAATTTAGGATTTTTGCTGAAAGCCCGACCAGGTTATGTTACTATTAAAATGTATGGCCCGACACCCCATTTACCCACTGCACAGGCCTGCACACACCCCGGCCATATACACACACAACAGACCACAGACATATATGTATACCCAGACACACGAATACCCACAGACCTGAGACACATATTATATAATATATATATACACACACACATACACATACTGTGATCCCGCACCGTCCCAGGGCACCGTAGCAATTATGGCACACACAGTCTCTTTCGTAGTTTAGTGTTTATTTCTGCAATCCAGTAGTAATCCAAACAAAATATAGCTGAAAACAAAACCTAACTCATCTGAGCACTTAACAATAACGCATTCCTCACTAACTTTGCAGAACTAACAAAAATGAAAAGCCTTTGCCAACGTTATCTTTCCACTGCCAGGCTCAAAGCTCCACCGTTCTGTCTGTGTACATCTCTGTCTATTACTTCCTCCTCTGGTTTCTTCCACCCAGGAAACATTTAAGGGCTTAACAATTAGCAAGTGGGGGGAAACTCCCACATGGGCTCAAACAACCCAACCCTCTCCTACAAACATAGGGGGGAATATACCTGCCATCGTAAATCATTCCCCTCACCCTAACACACTGGGGCGGCTGGCAGGATGCACTAACAGCATTCTGCCAGGCCCCTACGGCTGGCCATGTCCCAGTGACGGCTTGTAAAGGTTGCAACGTGGCTGCTGGGGCCTCCAGCCATGCTCTCGCAAGTTGTGGCAGAGTCCATGAGATCTAGCAAACTCCGATCGTCCGACTACGGCTCCACTGAATGGCCAGCCTAACGGGTGGGGACGCACAGCCAGTGTGAGAGATACCAAGCGATACATAGAAACATAGAAAATGTCGGCAGATAAGAAGCTTTTGGCCCATCTAGTCTGCCCAATTACATGGATACTTTACCTAGATTTATCTTTTGTTTAGGATAGCCTTATGCCTATCCCATGCTTGCTTAAATTCAATCACTGTTTTGGCCTCTACCACTTCTACTGGAAGACTGTTCCATGTATCCACCACCCTCTCAGTAAAATAATGCTTCCTGATGTTACTTTTAAACCTTTGCCCCTCTAATCTAAGACTATGTCCTCTTGTTTTGCTACTTTGTTTCCTTTTAAATATACTCCCTTCCTCTACCTTGTGGATTCCCTTTACGTATTTAAATGTTTCTATCATATCTCCTCTGTCTCGTCTTTTTTCCAAGCTGTACATGTTAAGATCATTAAGCCTTTCCTGGTAACTTTTCTCCTTCAAGCCGTACACCATTTTAGTAGCCCTTCTCTGAACTCTCTCTAAGATGTCTATATCCTTCTGGAGATACGGTCTCCAGTACTGCACACAGTACTCCAAGTGAGGTCTCACCAGTGCTCTGTACAGTGGCATGAGCACTTCCCTTTTCCTACTGCTAATACCTCTCCCTACACAACCAAGCATTCTGCCAGCATTTCCTGCTGCTCTATTACATTGACTACTTACCCTTAGATCCTCTGAAATAATAACCCCTAAATCCCAACCCTCAGATGTTGAGGTTAGGACTGTATCAAATAGTCTATATTCGGCCCTTGGGTTTTTACGTCCCAGGTACATTATCTTGCACTTATCCACATTAAAACTCAATTGCCACAACTCTGACCATTTTTTTTAGTTTACCTAAATCATTTGTCATTTGGCTGATCCCTCCAGGAACGTCAACCATGTTGCAAATCTTTGTCATCAGCAAAAAGGCATACTTTTCCATTAATACCTTCTGCATATCACTAATAAAAATATTAAAGACCCCTGAGGTACCCCACTGGTAACAAGACCTTGTGCCGAATAAACTCCATTTACCACAACCCTCTGTTGCCTGTCACTCAGCCACTGCCTAATCCATTCAACAATATTGGAATCCAAGCTCAAAGATTGCAAATTATTGATAAGCCTTCTATGTGGAACAGTATCAAAAGCCTTACTGAAATCTAAATAAGCAATGTCTACTGCACCACCTGTGTCTATTATTTTTGTTACCCAATCAAAAAAAATCAATAAGATTAGTTTGGCATGATCTCCCTGAGGTAAACCCATGTTGTTTCTGATCCTGTAATCTATCAGCGTTATTCAAAGAGATTCGAAAAGTCACTGCACGTTCGATGACTTTTCGTTCTCTTCAATTCGGTTCCTTTTGTCGATCCCATTTCGGTGATCCTGCGGTGTATTCAGCAAACACCACAGGGCCCCCTGAATTGCAGGGAAAAACTGCCGCAAACCCACCGAAAACGAACTGCAAAACCCAGCGAATGCACACCGAAAACCCTCAAAAACATCTGGATTAACCTGGCGAAAACCACGGAAAAACCCGAGCAGGAGCCGATCACACGCAGCGAAGCCGCCGGAAAAAGCCGAAAACCGCAGACGAGTGAAGTGAATAAATTAGGAAAACAGTTTGTATGAATGTTTGAAAAGTGAAACACTGTTTGCAAAGAAACTACTGAGCGAAAATGTCTGAAATTTGCATACGAGGTCCAGGGAATGATAATAAAGAGGGCTGTTACAGAAAAAATAAGTAAATCGGAAAAATGCTGAAAATATCCTAAAAAATCTATAAATAAAGAGACTCTTTACTGCAGAATTTTATAATGAACGGTTTATTAGATATTGAATTAAAACGGGAATATTTTTAACATTGAAGCCTATGGGATTCTCCTGAATAAACTTGCCGAATTAAACCACAGAATGGCAGGGCATTTCGGGAACCTTTTACTGCTGGTTTTGTGTTCTCTGAATAGCCGAAGCAGTGCTTTTTCATGGGGATTCACTGCCCTCGAACAGGCACCGTATGTTCAGGCAATTCGCCAGGATTTGGTGAATTGCCTGCTCTCTGGATAGTCGAATGGCCAAGAAAGGTAACCGAATGCTGATTTTCAGCGTTCGGTTACCTTTCTCAAGCAATTCGGATCTCGTTGAATAACCCTGTATGTGTTTTTAGATGTTCAACAATCCTTTCCTTTAACATGGTTTCCATTAATTTCCCCACTACTGACGTAAGACTAACTGGCCTATAGTTCCCGATTCCTCCCTACTACCCTTCTTGTAAATGGGCGCAACATTTGCTAATTTCCAGTCTTCTGGGACGACTCCCGTTAGCAAGGATTGGTTAAATAAATCTGTTAACAGTTTTGCTATTACACCACTGAGCTCTTTTAATAATTTAGGGTGGATCCCATCAGACCCCATTGACTTATTTGTCTTTACTTTAGACAGCTGCTGTAGAACCTCCTCCTCTGTAAACTCATATGTAAATGTCTCTTTAGGGTTTCCTCCTAACTGAAGTCCCTTTCCTTCCTTTTCTTCCGCAAAGACGGAATAGAAATATTCATTGAGGCAGTCAGCGAGACTTTTATCCTCTTCTACATACCTTCCTTCGTTTTTAATCTAACTAATCCTTGTTTTACTTTTCTTTTCTCGTTTATGTATCTAAAAAATGTTTTGTCCCCCTTTTTTACTGACTGAGCTATTTTCTCTTCTGCGTGTGCTTTGTAAGCTCTTATAAAATGCTTTGCCTCTTTCTGCCTAATCTTATAGGTTTGCCTATCTTCTTCACTCTGAGTTTTTTTATAATTATTGAATGCTGTCTTTTTGTTCTTCACTATTTTGGCCACTTCTGCAGAGTACCACAGTGGTTTCTTCCCTTTTTTGTTTCTGCTAACAAGCCGAATGCAATTGCCTGTGGCCTTCAATAATGCTTCCTTTAAATAATCCCATTTCTCCTGGACTCCCTTTAAACTCCTCCAGTCTGATAATGACTCCTTCAAACAAAATCTCATTTTAGAAAAATCTGTTTTTTTAAAGTCTAAAACTTTTGTTTTTGTGTGGTGCGGCTCCATCCCTGTTCTTATATTAAACCACACTGACTGGTGATCACTAGATCCCAAATTTTCACCTACAACAATGTCTGATACCAAACCTCCATTTGTGAGTATTAAATCCAATATGACCTCATTACGGGTCGGCTCCTCAACTACTTGTGTTAGAGATAATCCCAGTAGGGAGTTTAGAATATTTGTACTCCTGGTGCACCCAGCTATTTTGGTTTTCCAGTTCACATCAGGAAGATTAAAGTCCCCCATGATAATAACTTCCCCCTTCATTTTGGCTATTTCCTCAAACAGCAGATTATCTAGCTCTTCTACTTGTCCAGGAGGTCTATAGATCACACCTACACGAGCTACTGGCTGATTACCAAATGTTAACGTAACCCAAACTGACTCGCTGTTCACCTCGCTCACTTTTATTTGGTTAGTTTTTATGTTGTTTTTCACATACAGGGCCACTCCTCCTCCTTTCCTACCTTCTCTGTCTTTTCTATATAAAGAGTACCCCGTAATTGTTATGTCCCAGTTATTTTTCTCATTGAACCATGTCTCAGTAACCGCCACTAAATCTACTTTTTCAGCTGCCATCATTGCCTCCAGTTCATTGATTTTATTGACTAAACTGCGAGCATTTATAGACACGACTCTGAGCTTGTCATTTTTTACCCTGTATGTTGCTTGCACCCTCAGATTTAGTTTTGGGGGACAATAGGGCAGATTGTTTTTTTACCCTTTTGTCCCCCCCTCCTAGTTTAAATATTCCTTTGTGAAACCTTTGAACTTCTCACTGAGAACATATGTTCCCCTATGAGTAAGATGCAAACTATCTTTTTTATACAGTTCCTTTCTGCTCCAATTAGAGCCATCATGGGACACAAAGCCAAATCCTTCCTCCCGACACAATTCCCGAAGCCACAAATTAAATTCCCTAGTGCGCATCTGCCTATCATGAATGTTATGCACAGGCAGAACTTCAGAGAATGACACAGTGGACGCAATCTGCTGTATTTCACCTCCAAGAACACAAAAGTCTTCCTTAATCTCAGAAACCTCATTGCTAGCCAAGTCATTTGTCCCTAGATGGACTAGAATGTCCACTTCCCCTTCCGGCTTTGCTTGTTTGACAATATTGAGAATACGTCTGTCTCTACGAGCAGTAGCCCCAGGAAGACATCTCACCAAACCACTACTCTCCAGCTCAACACTTCTTATGATAGAATCACCCAGCAACAATTGCCTTCTGTCAAGTCCCACCTTTTCCTTTTTGTCCTTGGTTGCAGTCTTGCATACCTTAGGCATAGGGGATGGTGGTTCCTCAACTTTGTTGTCTGAGTTGATGCAACTGTAGCCACCAATGTGAAGGAATATTACAATAGAGTTATATTCTACATCTGTTGGAAATCAAGGAATGTATCTGTGCTCACCCTGTACAGAACATGCAAATGGAGGGCGCAAAACTAACAATATGTACATAATAAAACTAAATATTAATTTTACAGCTAGTCAGAACACTGCACAGTTGAGAAAGAAATTGCAGACAGAGGGAGGAATACACCATTAACCCTTTAATGCTGAAGCACCCGTGTTGTAAGACTAACCTGGCACCATGCTGCCGCCTGGAAGAAAAATGCCGTACTTCACAGGACCGATGAAATGTCAGAGCCATCTCCCAGTATGTTCCCACTTTTCACTCATACTCTACTCCAGGGCTCAAAATTTCCACTCGCCTACTAGCATTTGGCGAGTGGAAATTAATTGAGGGCGAGTGGAAATGCACAAGCAGGCAGCGCAATAAATAATTTTGTGCTGCTTATTCCAGCAGTGCCACCATGCAGCCCCCCCCCCTTCCCCAGGCTGCTCGGTGGCAGGGATCAGCTGCCTAACCTGACCCAGCTCGTCTCTGTCACTGGCAAGGGGGGTGGAGAGGAGATTCCCTGCCTCCTTGCTCTGCTCACACTGGGCTCTGATGACTGGGTATACATGTATCTGGGGTCTGATGTCTGGATATTAATGTTATTTTTGTAACTTTATTCTACATAAAACCTTTAACAGTGTAATTTCATAAGATAATTTAAGGGGGTGTGTTTAGAGGCAGAGTTAAGGGCTGAGTAGGGGTTAGGTGGAGCAACTGGTGGCGAGTACTTCTTATGGCCTGGTTAGTAGCTTTGGACTTGAAATTTTGAGCCCTGCTCTACTCAATCCTATAAATAGGTCTCATTTAACCCTTTTCAATACCAAAAACGTAAACACTTAACAATAGTATGCAAAGGGATATTGTATGCTAAGGACGAATGGTGGTTTTCTTGGGAAGAAACAAAATCCCCAGTGAGATCTTTCTCCTGTCCCCCTGTATTACTTTGATGAAGCTACAAGGAGCAGCACCCACCCTCACTGTAACAAAAAGCTCAAACTCTGCTGCTGCATTTTAGAAGCCAGGAAGAGGGTATAATGTAGGGAGAGTTATAGAGTCCTTCACTGCTACACAGGAATAAGATTCAGGGGGTTATAATAAATGTAAATCCCTGTACAGTACAGATACAAGGTGTTGCCGTAATTGCCATACACAGGCATTATGCAGCACATACAGATACAGGGTGTTGCTGTAATTGCCATACACAGGCATTATGCAGCACATACAGATACAGGGTGTTGCTGTAATTGCCATACACAGGCATTATGCAGCACATACAGATACAAGGGGTTGCTGTAATTGCCATACACAGGCATTATGCAGCACATACAGATACAAGGTGTTGCTGTAATTGCATACACAGGCATTATGCAGCACATACAGATACAGGGTGTTGCTGTAATTGCCATACACGGGCATTATGCAGCACATACAGATACAAGGTGTTGCTGTAATTGTCATATACAGGCATTATGCGGCACATACAGATAATGCATTGCTAATATTCTCATTCTGATCACTACAAATCCCCATAAGCAGGAGATCTCACCATTTCATTATCTGTCTGCAGCACAGTTACTGCATCTGACACAAAGGCCGTTTCTGCCTGTATGCTGGTAATGCAGACCCTGTAAGATAAAGGGCACCATCTAGAGCAGGGATCTCAAACTCTGGCCCCCAGATGTTTATTGCCTATATTTCCCAGAATTCTCTGCAATAAACAGGCAGAGAATCATAGGACGTGTGTAGTTCAGAAACTTTGGGCCGGGGGGCAGCGTTTGAGATCCCTGATCTAGAGGTTTGAACCTGTTATTCCAGCAATACTTCTGTAAAGGATAAACAAATACATGAATTAAAAATGAGCAAATGTACACTATTGTACTATCTTAAACTATTCTGGAACAACACAAACCAAGCAAAATTACCCTTTTACCCTAGATTTGTTAACTACACATCCCATGTCTCCAATGAATGTTGCGGTAATATTTTTTCAACAAAAAGTGCTTGGCAGTGAAGAGGTTAAAGGGATTATGATCAAATTGAAAATTTCACCTTTATAAAATCAAAACCAGAGGATACAGACAATTGCCTCCCAACTCTCCTAATCCTTTAGGTTTAGGATCTTCTTTGGCATAAAATGGACAAGAAAGGACCTATGTGTGGGAGAGATGCCGCCCAGATTTCCTGTCTGCGTCGAATTCTAAATATTCCGAAACCGACCTTGAATAAATAAATGTAAAAGGAGCAGTAGCTCCCGTCTTCCTAGACCACCCCACAAATGTCCATGATATATGGATCGTTCGTGGGTATTTTAGATGTTTCTGTCATCGATGTTTATTTAGTTTTGTGTGTTTGTAAACAGAGAAGCTTCACAGTGCATACATACAACACGCGACTAATAAACCCAGCAAATCACCAAGGACACCGAGTGAAGAGAATATGCATCATTGGAGAGCGAACACAAACAGAAATAAAAGGAGGTCGAGAAAAATCTAGAAACCACAAAAATCTACATCATTAAAGTCTTGATTTCACGATTAAGCACACGAGCATCACCTGTTTACTCTGTTGCTCCTCGACTACAATGTGGGAGGTTTTGATACAGTATCCAGCTGCTTTACTAAACATTGGTCACCGCGGTTTATATGTCCCGGGTCGGCATTTAAACAAACCACCAATAAATTGGTAACAAAGTCAACAGTGGAACTCCCTGTGCCAGCAGGTCATGTCTGAGCCAAACAGCCAGCGCACACAGTGTTACAATAAGCTCCATTCAGGCCATCCATTACTGTTTACATAGAATTCGCTCGCGATTCGTCCTCCACGAATGCAGTAAAACATTACCATCAAATGGATAGAACCTCATTTCAGGCAATATTTTAATTAAATGCAATGCATCGCGTTTCCAATAATAATCCAGTAGAATGTTTAACCCTTTCGCTGACAAAAAAAGAGCAAACTTGATTTTGCATAGTAATACAATAAAAAAAAACATTTGCATAGAAAATCCATTTTCCTTACTTTAATGCAAGAATAGTGTGTCCCCTATCGAAAAATTTAATTCCCAGTGAGATCTCACTCCTGTGATCACATTAGTGTAAAAAATAAAAAAAGGAGCAGCCACCATCCTCACTGTAACAAAAAGCCCAGCAAACTTTGCTGCTGCAATACAACAGCCAGGGAGAGGGCAGAATACAGAAAAGGCAAAAAAGGCTCTGGGGTCACTCAGGAATACGATTCAAGGAGTTCTAATTGCTGAAAATCCCTGTACAGCACAGATACAAGGTGTAATTCCCATACACAGGTGCATACAGACATTGGTATTTTTGGGATGCTGCATTGTTAATAAGCTCATTATGATCACTACAAAGCCCTATAAACAGGAGACATGATTGTTTTATTATCCATATTTATCAGACTTACTGTATTTGAAACAAGCTTGATAAAAGCCAGGGGAAAGTGGGGCTGAGCTGACGCGTTGCGGCTGATGGCAATGACTCCATATATTAAAAGACATATTCCTGAAACAAACAAGTGCTGGTTTATTCCTCTTTTCTGCAATTGTTACATTTTACCTACACAACAACGCAGCTGATGCTTCTTTTGTGTTTTACAACAGAGCCTGACCTCCCTCTATCCCTCTGTCAGCTGATCTCAATCCTTCTCCTTAGTCAAGAGAGCTCGGAAAATGGTCTATTCATAACGCACCAAAATTGTCTGCAATTTCGGGTACTTTATTTTTCACCGCATTTTTGACTTAGGCAATTCCATTTCGTCGAAAATACAGTGAATTCACTATTTAGCGAAGGTCACCGTATGTTGCTGAAATTGGAGGCACCACAGCAGCTATTGGATGTTGGTGAAAACAGACAAATTGAGCTGAATTGGCACGGGAAAATTCCACCGAACTGAAATAGGGGAAAAAAGGAAAAGAAGGGGGGGGGAGAGGAAAAGAAACGCTCCTATTCTCCCAATAGTAATGTAAATCAATAAAAAATGTAAAAAAAAAAAAAAAAAAAATGTAAATCAATAATAATTGATGTAAAAAAAATGTGTCCAAATATTAAAAAGGTCTGTTAAAAAAATGCAAAGAGGTCTCTTAAAGAATAAAAAGTGTTATTGCAAAATAAATAAGAATAAACGGTTATATAAAAAAAGATATTCCATTTATTACATTGCAACATACTGGATTCACCTGTTTAAACCTGTCTGGTTGAAACATCGAAAATCAGGGCATTTTTCGCTGCAATTTCGGTGCTCCGTGAATAGAAGACACAATAGTCTTCTATGAGACAATTCCGGTGCCGCCGAATTGCACAGAGTTTCGCTGTAAATTCACCTGTATTTGACGAATTGTCAGCTTTGTAAATAGAAGAATAGCCCTGCAACGAATGGTGAAATGTGCCGTATCTATGGGGAATCTACCCAAACCCGCCCCCCTCCATTGACTCAAGCAGTGCACACTACACTGATAAGTGGGTGTACTGAAGGCAACTGACGATATAGGATTAACTTCTTGTAGGCATGAGATACTTGACCTCCCTGGCGGTATTCCCGAGTGTGACTTGGGGTTAAATTTCGCTACCGCGAACGGTAACCCCGAGCCACACTCGGGCTGCATACTCACCTCATCCTGCGCTCCCTCGCTGTCCTCCGCAGTGTGATCGCGGCGACTTGCGTCCTGGTAACGCTCCCTGCGAGTCACACGATGCAGGGTGCGGGACCAGGCAGCAAATTAGCAAATTAGCAAATTAAAAAAATATATATATCCTACAGCATGAATTGCTCATGAACGTCCACTAGGTGGCAGTAACAGACCATACTTATTCTGAGACTTGATTTCACTGTAATATATATATATGTTTGAAGATCTTACTTCAGTGAGCTATTCCTAATTATTACAGGCTTACTATATAAAACAACACATTTTCTGTCAAAAATTGAGGTGCTTTTAGAAACGAAATTTTTGAAAGAATTAGACCGCCAGGGAGGTTAAACAGTTTAAATTGCTAAAATGCTTATTTTACCAGGCTGGTATTAAAGGTTTGCTTAAAGTAAAAATAAAATAAATTTTTTAAAAAAAAAAAACACTAAAAAGCACATTTGCTAGATGATAAATCATATCGACCGCTTTGCCTTCGGCTGGTGTCAGACGAGCGCACTATGTGCACCCGTACTGACGTTCCTCCCGGAGTCTGTCGCAGCGTTGTGATGGGGCCGGCCACACTCTGTAGCACGCGCACGAATTGCTGGCACTACAACAGGCGTGCTGCGGCCGTTCAGAAAGCCTCCCACGTCGAAGTGCTACGGCACGCGTTCGACGGGGCTGCAAAGCGTGACCCTCCATAAAAGGACCGAGCCTTGCAGCGCTGAGCGCACCGATTGCGCTCAGCGAGGTGGCCAGACGGGCGTCAGAGTGGAAGGAATGTCCACTCTCACAGACGTTTCTTCCACTCTTAAAAACGCTCGTCTGACCCCAGCCTGGATGCTCAAGCCACAGCGTACGAGAGGTGAGGAGTTCAAAACAATTATTCAACCTAACATATTGTTACATTAATACAATGCTTGTAGAGGAGTATCACCAATGAAACACGCCGCACCAACTAATAAAGGAGGACAGTAAAAGATTTTATGAAACATCTCATGAACAAGTCAATACAGTAAAGATCGAGTTAGCACGTGTGATTCACTTTTACGAGACGGTGACACAATAATCCACAGGGTCAGCCGGCTTTCACTCGCATTTGCTTCTGTTTGCAGCGGATAAAATATTTGATTGAATCAAATGAATAAGCGTATGATTGCTTTGTCAAATCCACAGTATTAAAGCTCTCCAGGAGCCGGTGCTATGTCCGTTCGGCCGGTGAGAAAATGACCCCTTAACTACCAAGTGATTTCCCAAAAAACTATTTGGCAGCACCAGGTGGGTTTTAGATGTGGGGGGAGGGATTCGGTGCAATTTCAGGGCAATTTGTCTATTGACTAAGCTGTCAATTCGCCAAACACAGGTGAACTGAGAGTGAAATATGGGACAATTTCGGTGCTGGCAAATTGCACCGTAGGAGACTATCGGGTCTTTTATTCACGGAACGCCAAACTGCACCGAAATTGCGTCAAAATGACCAGATCGGTGTTTCAGTTCGACCAGT